>JANRFK010003894.1:7099604-7120669 GCA_030068395.1 Apalone spinifera | reverse complement strand
AGGGGACTGGACTCGATGACCTCTGAAGGTCCCTTCCAGTCCTAGTATTCTATGGAAATATTTTTAGACAACCTGCTTTCAGTTGTAGGCAAACTGTTTTCAGGTGTAATCTACTCAACTATTACACAAATACTTTCTAGCAATAAGATGTCCTAAAATTGGATTGAAAAGTCTCTTTCACGGGGGGCGGGGGGGGAAGGATTCTTGTTGTACCTTAAAAGCTAAAAGATTTATTTGGGCATAAGCTTTCATGGGCAAAACCTTACTTCATCAGATACTGAATCTGACTAATTGGATTTTTGCTCATGAAAGCTTATGCCCAAATAAATCTGTTAGTCTTTAAGGTGTCGCAGGAATCCTCGTTTTTGTGAATCGAGATTACCATGGTTGCCCTAATACTTTCCTTTCACTGAGCTGATCTTGTTTCAAAGGGATATTATACTTGCAACTAGAGTATTTAAGAAAGAATTCTATTTCTGACTCTACCAAAGACTTCCAGTGTGAACTTAATCAAGTATCAACATCTCTGTGATTCAGTTTTTCCCAGTTCTAAAACAGGGATGCAAGTCCCTACCTACACAGGATGCTGAGTATTAATTCGCATTTCTAAGAGTTTTGAAACCCTAAATATGGAAATTGCTACATAAGTATTGTATTCCCTTTTTCTGCATCTTTTTCAATAAAAAAAAAAGCTTCTGCTTATTTAACTGCCATTTACCTGCTGAAATTATTTAAGGGCCCTCTAACCAGTTTTGTAATAATTTACAAGCATTTCTTTTTCACCCTTCACAGAAATGTATTACAGGATCCATTACACCAACCACAGCCACATGAGCAAAAGCCTTCTGTAACACTTATCCATGTCCTGTTACTACAGCCAGAAAGAGAATAATTTCATTCCTGCATTCTTGTAATTCTCTGCTTTATTACAGAGTCCAAACTAGTATGGCTATGCTGTGTTTCACTTAGCACATTTCTGGGAAACATTTGCTAATTAACTTCTACTTCATCTGATGACAGCTGCTCCTGCAGCACTGAAGCAAAAATATATGCTCTCAACAATTAAATAGTTAGTTTTTCAAAGGCTGTGTAAGCATATTTGATATATAATCAATGTATATGTATGCTATATATATATATACACACACACACACTAGTTAAGTCTCTAACCATGTTGTTTAAGATCATAATTTTAGATGACTAAGCATTAGGTCTAACTAAGTTTTGGCAGTATCCCTTTAAGAGCCAAGGTAGATAAATAATATTCCTTTTCAGTATTTTCAGTCAAATTTTAATTAAGCAACAGCAGGTCAATTACTCTCACCTTGTTTGTGGTGTAGCTATCCCAGATGATAAGTTTGCCATCCTGGGAGGCACTAACTAGAAGCCTGGAGAGAAAAATAAGAAAAACAGAAAATCACTGGAGGAAAAGAAGAGGACAAAGCCAATTACTCAAGATGTTTACATGAATGGTTTAAGAGATACTATATAAAATACAATGTAATATCAATATTCTTAAATAACATAGCACGCAGATGCACTTCATGTGAAATGTTAAATATTATTGTTTATCGAACAGCAACGTGATCCTACACAGCAGTTAAAGCAACTCAGTAGTAGTTGCTATCTCTCATGATTAAATCACAGAATAGGAAATCAGGATATCTGGGTTCCATGCCTGATCTCCACTAACTGTTGGGAAAGTCACCTACTGCTCTATGCCTTTCTTTCCCCACATTTGTAAGATAGGTATGCCATTTTTTAAAAGATCTCTTTCCCAAAAGATAGCAAGATGCTCACTCTTCTCTGACTGTCAAAAGATTCTGAGGGTGGAAGTGATGAAAATGCACAGGATTATTAGTAAAAACCTACTTTTATTTCTGGACTGGGAAGCAAGCTAATCTGGTAAACTATTAAAAATTGGGTTTTCTAAAAACAAACAAACAAACATTGTTTTCACCTCCTTTGCATTGTCTTCTGTAGACCTTCCTTTCTTAAAAAGGATCTGGATAAAGGACCTGAGAATTCTTCATCCCACCCTTCCCAAAAGATGAGCCAGAGATGTACAAATAGGATGAAGAAGAAATAGTTAAAATGATCCCTCAACCGCACTAATGTTGTTCGTTTCATGTATCTGAAACCTGAGAAATTAGTGATAGGCACACTAAAATAATGCACCCAGAGATAATTATTTGGACCACTAACAGAAGGTCATCTTCCCAATTTCTACTTATTTTTAACGAGGTAAAAAAAGATTGCTTCAGGATATAAACCAATAAATACTGGATGATAAATAGAATCCAGTACCAGAGCAGAGTTAAAACTGAGGCCAACAGAAAATTTAGTTTACAGAGAAATACTAAGTTAAAGCACAGAGTGCAGGGAAGGAAGGGTGGTTTTCTTTTGTTTCCTTTGGGGAAAAAAAATTCCTCTCAATGGAGAATGACTAAAATGCACAATTTTGCCACAGTGGTATTCTTGGTCTAACTTAAAAGATGAGCTTTTGTACCCATTTTTTTTAAATAGGTTTTCTAACCCTGCAACCAAAAATTCAGGTTGCAGGAAGGATCAGAAAAAAAGAGCTGAATATGCCCTTTTCTGTATTAGGGAAGCAGATAAAAATGGAATTCTGATATGTAATATTTCATGCTCTGAGTCCTGACTCCACACATTTCCTTTCCAACATATTATTGAGGCAATGTTTGGCTACTCATCTTACAACGTTCAGAGTACTGTGCCAAAGCACCGCACCATTTCAATTTTCATCTTAATATCTGTATATATTGAAACCTCACTGGGTGTAGCTTGACTTAGAAATCCAAGTCTCAACACACAAATATTACATGATACTATTCATTAATGTAACAAAATCACTGGTTGTTTTGCTAACTTTTAAAGCTGTTATAATCCTAAGTGGCCTTTATGAAAAGTTTGATGTTTAATATTTATTTTAAAACATAGTTGTGAGAAGGATCCATATCTCAAGCTAGGTCTCTATTTTAAAGATATATTCATTTAAAATCCAGTGCCTGGCTCTGATAAATAATCTGGCCATACACACTGCTCTGAGGTTTTTATTAGATCTGCTGTTCTCAAATCTGACTCCTCTATTTTTCAGATTATGGGGTCAAAATAAGAGCTACTTTAGCAGTACAATTACAAACTTTGGAGTAAGGACTTAGTTCATATTTGTATGTGTCCATAGTGCCTTATCCTTAATAGGGTTTTTTTAAGTATTACTACAACATGTGCCCAGGTTTTAACTCAGGGGTCAGCAATCTTTTCAAACCAAAGAGCCAAACTACATCAACATTTAGAACAAATCAACGAAGGGCCATATAAGAATGCCCATTTGCATAACTGAAAATATACAACTTAATATTATTGATAATTGACATAAGGATGAATAATAGCATACATGAAATATTGTACTCACAGCCTTTATTTAATGGGACTTCTGCTGCTGCATCTTTTTACATATTTCTTTGACGTTTACATCATAACTGGTCAAATCCAGCTTTATGCATGCATTCAGTCTGTCTTCTGTCAATCTTATGGCAGGGGTTTGGAGATGTGGGGGTACAGGAGTCTGAGTTGGGGTGTATGATATGCTCAGACAGGGCAAGGGGGTTGGGCTTATAATAGACTCAGGGCACAAGGCTGGGCTGTATGGGGGGTGCGGGAGTGTTATGACGCTGCAGCCAGATATGGGCTGGCCCCTAACTGAAACAGCTCGCTCCCCTCATGCTTCAGCCCCATGGTGGGGGGAGTGGCAGAGTGGAACTGAGGTTCAAGGCCTCAGGCTAGATTTACTTTTCTGGGGCTCCACGGTTGGTGGAGCAGTGGGGAAAGCCTCCAGGAAGTGCATCAGTGTGCTGCTCTTCCCCCAGCCGGAGGAAGGGAACAGCAGCGTGCAGCTGTTTCTGCACTCCATTTCTGGCTACCTAGGGGCCGCCCCCTCAGAGGGAGCCAGTGCTGGCGCTCTAATCTTGCAGGGAGCTGCAAGGCTGTAGTGCCAGTGCAGGCTCCCTGCTGCAGGGGGAGTAAGGGTGGGATGGGGTGGGGCTGGGCTCAAGCTTCAAAAAGAGTCATATCTGGCTCCCTAGTGAGCCATATTTGGTTCACAAGCCATAGGTTGCCAACCCCTCTTTTATTCATTATCATATTGGGGTGAGGAAGGAATTTTCCCTGAGGTTAGACTGGCATACACCTTGGGAGTTCTTCACCTTACTCTGCAGCAAAAGACATGGGTCACTTGAAGGTTTAAATTAGCGTAAATGGTAGATTCTCTAACCTGAAATTTTTAAATCATGATATGAGAACTTCAGTAATTCAGCCAGTAGTTATAGGTCGATTACAGCAGGGATAGATGAGGTTCGGTGGCCCACAATGTGAGGGAGGTCAGACAACTCATTGACTTTCATAATGCTCTCGTTTGAAAGTCACGAGTCTATGAGAAAGAATTGTGGCTGCCTTGGGGTACTCTACTATGCACAGAAAAAACACTGTTGCTACTTGAGTCTGAGTTTTGAACCTTTAATCAAAGTTAATGAAAACAACTCTTAGTCAGCTCCCCGAGACTGAGTTTGCTGATAAATACTACTTACCTTCAGTGGAAAATAGTATTACCTGATTTACCCACCTAATAAAACACATCACACACTTTTGAGCCTTCTACTTCCTGACGGCAGGATCCATGTACCTGTCGGTACTGAACACTGCTTGCACTTAGTGTGACATTCAAATGAAATTTTAGTTGACTAATTTAAAAAGCTTTGTTTCCAATAGATTCCATTTCAAGTAGCATGCCCTAAAATTTGTTACAAATCTTCAAACTAAAACTAACAGAAGAAAAGAGATCCTGTTCCCTAATCTTTCATTTTTATTCATCTAAATTAATTTATGGCAATACAATTAGCAGACAAAAAATGATTTTCAACTTCATTATGTCCCTTCTAGTAATAGCATAATCAGCAAAACATTCCTACTGCATAGTAATCTCTTAACGCTCTCCTTTATTGTTAGTGGTATAGGAACCTCCTGGGAAAAGGATAAAGTTGTTTCAGATTTTGGGGGATGCATCATGCCTAAACTGTCTTTAGTGAAAACAGATTTGTCTGGATCTTACATTTTAAGAATTGTGATTTGTGGTGTCCATTTCTTACATGATTTTCTAAATATGCTAACAGTCAGAGGTATTTCCTGAAAAATTGTATAAACAGAGTGATTGGAAAGGGAGAAAATGCAGTGGGATGGAGACTGTGAAAAGTCAAGTACTCTTTTCAGAAAGTTGAATGAATTTAGTGTCATAAAATGTGGAACTAAAATGCACTGGGTTTAAACTGACAGTGAAACTGCCTTCAACAACCTAGATTTGCCAAAATATCATTATGGAGGTACACTATAAAGATGAAGCGATTGTAGACAGGTAGCTTTAAGGCGACATACCTAAAGAGTGCTGACGATATTATGTTTGTATGTGAGATCACTTCAACCAGAATATGTATATCAAGACCTGCTCACAGATTTCTTAAGTTGTTTTATAATATATTTGAAAAAGAAAGGGTTTTTAAAAATTGTTTTTATAAAAGCGACAAAAAAATATCTACCCGACTTCCTTTACTTTTTGAAAGACTGTTAGGTAAAAATACAAACAAAATGTATATGACTATGAGCTTCATCATCGCATCAGAATTAATTTGGCAATTCCTCTGGCTGGCTTTGTTCTAGTTGTATAATACAATTCTATTGCTAAAAATGCTGCAATTTCCAGCATGATTTCCTTACTTTTTAAAGCGGTCTCATTTCAAAGCCAACTTGCCCTACGCATGAAATGTAGTCATCTATCGCCATAGCTAATGTGACATGGGCCTCTTGCTCTAGCCTGCATGCAGCTTAATGTTTATTTTCTAAAACGAATATTAGCCATAGGGTGACCACTTGTCCAATTTTCAACTGGAAAGTCCAGTTAGTGCAGTGGGGAAAGCATCTATGCCAGCTCCTACGCAGCTGGAGCTGCCTCCTACCATCAGCAGATGACTAACTCCCAGCCCTGGTTCCACAGGAGAGTCTCTCCTGATCTCAGTGGGAGAAGTTCCAGTACTCCTGGCTGGAGTGTCCAGTTTTTAAATATTACAAAGTTGGCAATGGTAATTTGCAAAATAAAGCGCAATTTTCAATACTGGAAACTACATGCTTATAACAAACTAATACAGTACTCCTATGAAATAAAGTGAGATTCTACAAAATATATGAAGTGAGAGTCTACAAAAATATATGAAACATCAAATGAAACCTTTACACTGTGTTTATTTGTTGCTCTGCCAATCGTGAGCAATTCAGAAACTGAAAGTGAAAAGTACCATTCCTTGAAAAATATTTTCCTCTACTACACTAAGAACTTTGCTACTCTTGCACTCTGTGTAGTAGGGGTTGGGAACCTTTTTTGGGTCGGGAGCCACTCACCCACAGAAAAATCAGTTGGGGGCTGCAGAAGTGAAAAGCTAAAAAAACCCACATCTCACTAATGTGGTCCCCCAACTGAAAAAACAACACTCCCCAAGCACATCAGAGCTGGGGGATGGGGACGCAGTCTACTGTAGTAGATTTTGTGCGCTCCAGCCCCACAATGAGCAGCATGGGGGCTGGAGAAACAGCACGGATTCCCCAATGCTGTGGCGAGGAGGGACTGAGCCTTGGGGAGCTCTCATCTTGCAGGGAGCTGCAAGGCTCTAGCGCCAGTGCAAATACAGAACAGTACTGTATTAAACAACTAAAAAGGGGAACTTAAAAAGATTTGACAAGATAAGAAAATTATTATTATGCTGCTTCATTTAAATTAAGATGGTTAAATGCAGCATTTTTCTTCTGCATAATAAAGTTTCAAAGCTGAAGTAAGTAGATGTTTAGTTGAAAACTTTTGAAAGAAGAACCATAATGTTTTGTTCAGAGTTATGAACAATCTCCATTCTCAAAGTGTTTGAAAGTCTCAGATTCCATTGAACAGACCTAGATTGTAAGTCACTTAAAAACAGTACGGCTTATCAATCATGTCTAAACAAGCTCTAGACTGAATTAACAAGATCACCTTCATTAGATTAACAAAGCTCCCATCAGTAAATTGTTGATTGGAAATGTAGTTGTTATGAGCAGATTAGTTCACATATTTACAAGATTAAAAAGAAACTAATTCACTTATTCCTATCAGAAGGGATTTCTATTTATTTAAGGATAGACAATTCACTGATGCATGTATTCTATGATTCTTATAAAAATGCAGATAATAGTTGTCATTTGTCATCTCAGGGATACTCTTAGTTAAAAAATAGATGTTATCTGGGTATCACAGAAGGACTAATATACTAAAAAAAGTGTCTATTTTAAAATGCTTCCTCTAAATTACTGAAAACTATTTTTCAGGCAAGAAGGGATTGATAATTTGGTACTGCATTTAGATTATGATGCCAAAAATACAGAGGTTAAAAGGAAAAAAGTGACATTTAGTGTTGCTCAGTTCTTAGTCCCAGAATAGAAGCAAAGGTTATAAAACTTCAAATGACGTAACTATCCCCACCTGCATCCAAGATCCCCTGATCTTCAAAAAGAGCTCTGATATTTTAAAATTCCACACAACTAGCAGAAAGGACTTCATCTGGATCATAGGCATGACCGGAAATGATGCAACTGAATGTGTAAACATCTTACATGAAAAGCCAAATTTAAGTTTTGCATAAGCCTTTAAATGAAACCCAGAAGACTGCCCTTCCATGCCTGTGACACTCACCTGGAATCAGTCCCCCAATGCATCGCATAAATTTTAGCCAAGTGCCCCCTCAGTGTTCTTCTAGTACGCATCTGAATTCGACCCACTGGATCAATGTTGGCTGTGATCTAAACAGACAAGTTATTATAGACCTTAAGATTCTGCATTTTATCTTATTCTCATAATATACAGATTCTTCATTAATGCAGAAGCATTTAAGTCTATTGCAGAAAAACCAAAGGATTCAATGTACACATTTTGAACATGTTCATGGACTCAGACAATCACACTGACTAAGAAATATCTTAGTCTTATGCAGTATTTCCTTGGTTATTTTCTCATTTACTATTCTCCTCCAGACCCAACTCTTTACCTGAGCATTGTAGGCAAAGTTTTAGCTAAATATAATTGCACAATAATCCTCTTAAAGAACATGCATGTTATCCAGGTCTAGCGGGAAACAACTAGAAATGCTCAGAACACCAGGCAGGATTATGTTCAGTTTCTATCTTCTGAAGCTTTTAGCTCTAAGTCTTGTATAATATTACAGGGGTTCCTGGTCTTCCACAAAAGAAATGCATTTAACAGAATAACACAGCTTTCTGTTTTTAAAGATGGTGGAAAGTTGGGGCTTTAATTGCCCCTAACATTTTGAAAATCAACAACTCTTTATTTAGACCCAGCATAAAATGCCTTTTGAACAGAAGATTTTTAAATTATATTAATATTGTATCTAGTTTATTCATATTATTAAATTATATTAATATTGTATCTAGTTTATTCATATTATTCAATGAATATAATTTATTCATTCCAGAATATACTTTTATTATTTAAAAAGTATACTCTGGAATGAATAAATAGCAAAGTGAGGAAGAAATCAATACACTGTCATTATACTATTTAATATAAATAGTTTCTCAGGCCCAGAGCAAAGCACTGGGTAACAAAATAGGCTCACAGTACATTTCCAGTAATATACTGAATAAATGAACACACATTACAGTGAATCCAAAACAGTTTATAACTCCATTTTACAGATAATGTCTGCATACTTGTCCTATCTCCACCTAAAAAAATATTTATGCAAAAGCATTTCAGTAAAGAACTCTGTTTCATTTGAAAAAACAGATTAATGTTAAAACTAACAGATTGGGCAAGGCTTAAAATTGCTACACAATGCCCTTCCCTAGTATAAATATAGTAGCTTTTTCCAGACTTGTGCACATGGGAAATGTTTTAGATATATTACATGTTACACTTGGCCCATTTATTTTACATTTATGGGCAACTTTCTTTGCCACATAAAAAGTTCCCAATTTAATACTCAAAATAGGCCTCTTACTCGCTTCCTCTCTCTTGTTTGATGCTGCAATGCTGAAGTTGTAGTACTGTATTTATGGCATTACTCACTTCCATGGCAACAAACTGATATTAGACAGAGGACTACCTCTCTTGGTTCAAGCAAAAGGAATTAGACTGAATGGTGAAAGGTAAAATCTGATTCAAAACACATTTAGAACAATAGCTCCTGGAAAAGGCTTCTGTATAAATGGCCATCCAGGTTGCTCCTGTGTGAGGGGCCTCCAAATTATAGACCCATCTGCTTAAAACTTGAAAAAAAACAAAAACAAAAAAAAAAAAACCCAAAAACCAAACCAAACCAAAAACAAACAAATAAAAAAAAACCAAAACAAAAAAAACACCGGGAAAGGAACTCAGTGACCTACCAAAGAAAGTACTACTTGATCCTATTACTGGCAGTAGTTGGCCATGCATAAGCAGTAGGATCTGTGTGTAATCAAAAAAAAAAATCACACCATGAAAAGAGGCAAAGAAAGCTGATGTTTCCAAGAAAAGACTACAGGAAGAATTAAGATATTGTTCATAATTTTCCTTATATAGATTTTTGCAATTAAAACGTGAGCATCTTACCTGGGCCAGAGTGGCATCTGCACATGCTTTTCTGGCATCCTGTAACAAGGGAAAATTAGAGACAACATCAGAGACAGTTTAGTATTTGTTGATCCATTTTTGCTGACTATTCTGCAAAGTTACTCAGCAGCAGAACTACTAGATTTGGGAAAATCTTGCAGTTATGATCACCTAAGAGGAGAAACTGGACTTTGTTGCAAATGTGTGTCTACTATTCTCTCTGAAACCTTTGTTTATTAAGAAGATAATTTTAACATTTAGTGGGCAAGAAGAAGAAAGAATCAAGTTTTAAAATGTGATTTCTTTTCCAATCTGTGTGATTACTGGTGTCATGGGTTATCCCCAAACACTTACTACTAGCATTCTGTGTATCTTATAATGGAAGGCCAAGATCTAGAATGTGAGCTACAAGGGGGAACTTGGACTCAACAGATGCCTTAAATAGGAGCTATACACAATATGTATTTCTAACTCTGTTCAGGGATTTTTTTAAAAAATTGCTACATAGAGGTAGAAAACACTTCAGATTAAAAACAAATCTAAAAGCCTGAAAATACATTGCTCTTCACCTGGCCAAAAATACTTCAGTCTTTGCTTTAGTGTTTAATGTTCCATACCTTTTCCCCCCTCTTAAACACAGATTCTAAAAAAATGAAGAAAGTCATTATTGGTGCCAAACTTTTGTTCTGTTTAAAGAAGCTTAAAATTAATGAAGACATGACATGAATTTCTTAAGCTAGTTATGTACACAAGAGACTGGATAATCTGTGAGTTGTCTGCCCTACAATTATCATTTATTTGGATGAAATGAGTTCAAAAAGACACTTTTATTCAGGTTGTGAAAATTTATGATTGTGTAGGCTTCTAACTGAAAATACTTCCAAGCACAAACTAGCAAGCAATGGTGGTGTTTACTACAGGGATGTAAATGAGTAGTTGACTATATGATTAACCTTCTTGACTACTCGCATTTCCTCCCCTCTTTCAGAGGCAGTGAGGGGGGAGGGAAGGGGGAGGAAGGTCCAGTGCTGGGGGGAGCCAGCTTAAAAGCCAGTTTCCCCCAGCACCGGCTCCACAATGCTGCCTGCCCCCTACTCCACCCATGCTGCTGCCTCTATCAGAGACAGCAGTGTATGGGATGGATGGGGAAGTAGCCTTGGACGGACACACACTCCCGAGGGCATGGGCTGCTTCACAGCAGCAGTCCATCTGCAGGGGTGGTGTGTATGTATCTGAGCTCCCCATGAACAGAGGCTGCTCCACATCCCACAGCCAGAGACAGCAGCGCGGGGTGGCAGGAGACTCATTTTAATTAATGATCTGGAAGACTAAAACAGCACATTAATGAAATAAGCAGGCTGTACAAAACTGGAGTAAGTTTAATTCACCAACCAGGGTGTAGACAGTACCTAAAGACTTAAGACTACAAGCAAAGACTGTCCCGGAAAATTTGTGCTGTCTATTCAGAAGCATTAGTCACATAGGCCTCTTCCTGTATGGCTATAGTGCAATCATACTGGATTACAGCAATCAGTTCTGCACAGCACCTTACTAGAAATATTGAGAAACGAGAAGATTTATCCAGTGTTGCTTGGGTCCTTCCAGGCAGGGGATTGGGCGTGCCGGAAGGCAGAGGGAAGGAGGTGGAGATAGCCAGTGGCCTCCACGGGGCTACACTGACCAAGTGGTGGTATTGCTTCCCAGAACCGGCCTGGGGTTGTGGGGGCCATGCTTCCCTGCTGGTGGCTGTTCTACAGCTCTCCGGGGCTGCCTGAGTCATGCTTCCTTATTGCTCCCCTGTGGTCAGTCTCTGGAGTATAGCTGTCTTCAGTGCTTGCTGCACCTCTGCGGACATTCTGTAATATAACTATCCCTGTATTAAACCCCTCCCTTTCAGTTTGATGAGAAAAGTCACATTCCATGGATATCCCATTGTCCTGGAAGAAACCAACCCTAATCTTGCTTTAAAAGTTATGGTAAGAAGCAGCTGCATACCAAATTTGGTGGTCCTAGCTCTTGCCATTTAGGTTGCGTTCTTGAACAAATGGGACTCTCAGACACAGACAAATATCTCAAATATATCATTAACTCAAATACATAAGTAGATTCAACTCCTACCAAACAGAAGTGATTGGGGTGGATTTATAAAGAAAGATGACTAGCTTTATGTAGCTTGGCAAAGAAGGGAAGGAGACATAATATTTTACAGTTATCTGAAAGGTGTAAACACCCAGGATGGAGATAAGTAAAGGAAGGCACAGAGAAATATGATTAAGAAAAAGAAATGTTGGGTAAATATTAAATGCTTGTCAGCAAAAGCTATTAGACTGTGGAATACCTGCCCAAGCGAACAGGTGGAAGTGCCACTGCAGGAGACCTAAAACTAGAATAGATAAAGCATGAGAAAATGTAATGTAGGGAACAGTCCTGAATCAGTCCCAAGGAAATTAAATGAGTATATCTTTTCCATTTTTAAATGTCTTTAATTGTATCCATCCAATTTGGCAACAATCTGAGAAGTTCTTTACTCCGTTTGAACTTTCCTCAAAAGTGTGTGCACACACTCACAAGGGCATGTTTAAATTATCGCCTAACAGGATTTAATATTAAACACGCATCCACAGTTCTGCTCTTAGTCACTTGATGACAATATTAAACAAAAACTACAGGGAAATAAGTGAACTCAGTCATACTAATAAATCTGTGTCTGTTTATATTTGTGCTGCCATGAAGTCTACACTGTAATCATAGGATATTTGCACATTTCCATGCTGCAGTACAATATATTCCACTTCTAAATAAAAGGGGAACTTTTACCCACTACACCACAAGATTAATACATTCTCATTTTCTACTCTCAAATTATTGAGAAAAAAAGTTTTACTTATCGCACCCTGCAAAGAATAGTTATTTATTCTACAGCAATATTAATCTTCTAAATGTTGCCAGTGTGGAACCTACTATAGCTGTGCCTGTACCTCATGTGCAAGCTCAGATATTTTTGAACACGCATGTCCCAAAAATGTAACGGACACAGAAGCCATGACACTTCCTCAGGTCCCTCTCATTTTGAAGCCAGATGAAGACTCTGAAGTGGGGATGGAGGAGGATCATAAAATCCATACTGACATCATCTCAAAAAAACGTAGACAGGGGAACCAGGGCTAGATTAACACACGGGCTTTAGGGGCTGCGGCCTAGGGCCTCAGTCTAAAGAGCCCCCTCCTTCAAAACTAACAACTGTTATATACCTTCTCGTAACTGTTGTTCGTAGAGATGAGTTGTTCATGTCTATTCCAATCCGGTGTGTCTGCGTGCACGTGATGGCTGAAAGAGTCTCATAGCAGCACTCACAGGGTCGGTCTGAGCGCCCCCTGGAGTCCTACTTTGATGGCAGTCAATAAAGACCCCTACCCACATACTTCTCCTCAGTTCCTTCTTACTGGCAACTCCAACAGAGGGGAAGGAAGGTGGGTATCAGAATACATATTTTGAACAACAGTTATAAGAAGATACGCAACTGTTTTTATTTCTTCAAGTGCTCATTCATGTATATTCCAATTAGGTGATTCACAACAGAAGGGTAGGCAGTGGGGTTGTAGCCAGCCACTGATTGTAAAACCACTTGACCAAATGAGGCATCATCCCTGGCTTGCTGAATAATTGCATAATGCAAAGCAAAGATCCGGAGGGAGGACCAAATAGCCACTCTACAGATTTAATAAGTGGGAACTGAGGCCAGAAGGGAAGTGGAACAAGCCTGTGCCCCGGTAGAATGTTCTGTGATAGGAGATGCAGGAAGACTTGCTAGCCTAGAGCACTCTCGGATATAGGACATAATCCATGATGAGATACATTAGGCAGACACCTCCTGGCCTTTCATGCTATCTGCAATTGCCATGAATAGCTGAACAACTTACTTCTCTCAATGTAGAAGGCAAGGACCTATAGAAATCAAGGGACTGCAGTTTGTTCCCTGGGAGTAGAATGTGGCTTGGGATAAAACACAGGCAGGAACACCTCCTAGTTGAGGTAAAATTGTGATACAAATTGAACCTTTCTTGTCCGGGATATTGCTGGAGCAGAAAGCCCCTGGACCAGAGAGCTGCATGGCCACAGGGTTGGTCGCAGCAGCCCTGGGATAGCAGAGCCGCAGCAGCCCACATGACCCTGAGGAGTGGAGCCCTGTTGGCTCCAGAACAGTGGATCCACAGCAGCTCTAGCTACCCAAGGGGAGCGAAGCTGCAGAAGCCCTGGCAGTCCCAAGGAGCAGAGGCCTGGCTGCTGTGGCAGCTCCAATGCCCCAAGCCCTGGCAGAGCTGGAGCTGGGAAGCTGCAGCAGCCCTTGGATAACGGACTCCAGCAGCCGCTTCCTGGAAGCCTCAGAGCCATAGCAGCCCCATCATCCTGGAGCTGTGGCAGTGTGTGGCATGATTGGGGTTTGGAATGGGTCCCATATAAAGAGAGATTAAAAAGACTTAGTCTCCTCTTTTCTAAGATGAAAAGTCCAAGAGGGGGATATGACAGAGGTCTATAAAACACCATCATGACTGGTATGGAAAAAGTGAACAAGGGAAAGTTATTTACTTGTTCCCATAATATAAGAACTAGGGGTCACCAAATGAAATTGATACGTAGCAGGTTTAAAACAAACAAAAGGAAGTTTTTCTTCAGGCAGCACAAAGTCAACCTGTGGAACTCCTTGCCAGAGGACGTGGTGAAGGCCAGGACTTTAACAGGGCTCAAAAAAGAGCTAGATAGATTCATGGACGTTAGGCCCATCAACTGCTATTAGCCAGGATGGGCAGGAATGGTGTCCTTACCCTCAGTCTGGAAATGGATCATGTGAGGATTACCTGTTGTGTTCACTCCCTCTGGGGCACCTAGCACTGGCTACTATCAGCAGATAGGACACTGGACTAGATGGACCTTTGGTCTGACCCAATATGCCTGTTTTTATGTTCTTATGAGAGCCGCGGCAGCGGAGTCCTGGCAGTCCCTGGGCATTGCAACAGTGGCAGCCCTAGGGTGAGCGGAGTCTGATGGGCCCAGGGCAGTAAAGCTGTAGCGGTGGAGACCAGCCAAGGGAGTTGGTGGCCCGGGGCACTGGTGGCCTGGGGCCAAGGGAGCTCCACAAGGTCTGCTGACAGACCCCAGGAAAACCCGGAGTTGGTCTGGCATGTTGTACTATGTAGGTCACTGGTCACCAACCAGTAAATCAGGATTTACTGATAGATCTTGGAGCTTCTGACAGGTGATCTTGACTGGTTTGGCTGGGAAGCTATCAAGTGCTGGCACTTCAGTTGCCCCTCCATCCAGTGTCGTGCTGCTCCTACCCTCTGGCTTGGAGCTGCCCCCCACCCCTCCCCGGGAGCCTCCTGCTTCCTGTGCAGGGTGTGGGAGGAAGAAGAGGTGGATCACTGATGTCAGAGTGTCCCTCCTCTAGGGATGTTAAGAAGTAGTCGACTATCTGATAAGCAAATACTTATTGGATAGTCAAAAGAATAGTCAACAAGTCACTTCCCTCTTTGCTGCCTCTTTCAGATAAAGGCAACATGGGGCGGGGGGGATGGAGGGGGGAAGAGAGGGAGGGTACTTCAAAGCGGCAGTGCCGCATGGAGCCCAGGGTCCCAGCGGCGCTGCTGCTTTGAAATGCCATGGCAGCGTTTCAAAAGGGCAGTGCTGCATGGAGTCCCCAGCTGACCGTGGGCTCCGTGCGGTGCTGCCCCCTTTGAAATGCCACTGCAGAATTTCAAAGGGACAGCGTCACGCAAAACTGCCCCTTTGCAATGCTGTGGTGGCATTTCAAAGTGGCAGCGCCACCTTATCAACCAATCGAAGAGTCGATGCAAAAAAAAGCACTGACTATTCAATTAGTGAATTAAACGATACTTAACATCCTTACCCTCATCTCCCCACTTCTGTACTCTATCTCCACACAGAGAGAAGGGGCTGGAGGGAGCTTGGCAATGCAAATCTGTGTCACTCACACAGTGTGCGTGTGTGTCTGTCATTCTCACAAACACACACTGTCCTTCACTCTCATCTCCTGACCCAACACATACGTGGGGGGTTGTTGTTACTTCTTTTACTACGTGCAAAGTGAGTTATTTTTAGCTTTCGACTGGTCTGTGCATTTCATAATTTTCATTTCTCTCATGTTTAAATTTAATTCTTTGAGTAGTGAGTTCTCAAATGCCTAACCTGTCATGGCTGGAGTCATTATCCCTATGGTAATTGCTGCTTCCAGAAGTGGCTGGCACATCCCTGCATCCCCTGAGAAAGGCAGACACTTGCCTACAGACACCACTCCTGCAGCTCCCATTGATGACGGGGATCTGTGGCCAGTAGAAGCTGTGGGCCCAGTGCCTGTAGATGAGGGGCAGCACATGACGCCATGGAGCCACTACTATACATGCCAGCTGCTTTCAGGAGTGGTGCAGGGCCAGGGCAGGAGTAAGCTGTCTTAACTCCATTGTTCCACCACCTGGAAGCTGTCTCAGTTAAACAATGCCCAGCTAGAGCCTGCTTCCTGAACCTCTGTCCCAGCCGTGGACCTCCTCCTACACCCAACCTCCTGCCCCAGACACGAGTCCCCCGCACCCAAAATCCTTCCCAGAGCTTGAACCCTGAAACTCCTCCTGGACCCCAATCCCCTGCCCTGGGCTAAGCCTGGAGCCCCTCCCACACTTCAAACTCCTTGGTCTAAGACCAGAGCCTGAACCCCTGGTGAAACTGAGTAAGGATAGAGGAGAGAGTGAGGTCTCAGAAGGGGTGGAACAGGGGCAGGACCTGAAAGAAGGGTCAGGAAGGAAGCAGAGCAAGAGTATTTGGGTTTGAGGTAGATCTTACATTGCACTTAAATTAAAAAAGTGATCTTGTGGTTAAAAAGGCTGGAGACCACTGATGTAGGCAGATGCTACCATGTGGCCTCTGAGCTTGACACAGTTCCTTGCTGTGGTGGTGGGAAGCTGTCTGAGGTCTTGAATAATACTCAGTAGTGCTTGGAATGAGTTTGGTAAAAATGTTCTGCCGTGAGTTGACTTCAGAACTTCCCCTATGAACTCCAGCCTCTGAACTGGAGACAGTGTGGACTTCTCTTTGTTTACAAGGCCCAGATTGTTTATCAGAGATACAGTCAACATAAGGTGAGCTTGCACCTGTTCCCTGGGAGGGCCCTTGATCAACCAGTCATCAAGATAAGAATACCTGCACTCGGTTTCTGTGTAAGAAAGCTGTGACAGCCAACATATATTGGGTGAAAACTTGAGATGCTGATGATAGGCTAAAGGAGAGGACCATAAATTGGTAGTATATCCCCATTTCCCACAAAGTGGAGATTCTTCCTGTGGGAATGATTTATCAATGTATGGAAATATGCATCTTTTAACATGAGGGTGGCATGCCAGTTTGCTGGATCCAATGAGGGAATGATGAGGCCAGGGAAACATGTAGAACCTGAGCTTCTTTACAAACCTGTTGAGACCCCTTAGGTCTAGAATGGGCTTAAGTCCTCCATTGGATTTTGGTATTAGGAAATACCAGGAGTATTTAAAATCCCTTGCCCCTGTGCTCCTGAGGATTCTCTTTCACTGCTCCTAAGGATAGGGGTGATTGAACCTCCTGGATAAGGAATTTCTCGTGCAAATGGTCCCTGAAGAGAGATGTGGTAGGAGGCAGGAAAGGAGGGAGACATGTGAACTGGATTTGAGTATCCCCTTCCCACCATATTGAGAACTCATTGGTCTGATGTAATATGGGGCCATATCCACTGGAAGGGGGACAGTCAAGAAGAGAAGGGAAGAGGGATCAAACAGTGACAGTATGTCCACCATAGGGGCCTGTCTCTTCCATCACATCCTGTGCTTTAACATCCATTCCTGGCACAACCCTGCATGGAAGTTGCTGGAAGGCCTTAACATCCTCAAGTGCTGGAGCTACTGAGGTGCCACTTCGTGCCTCATCAAGTGAGGATGACTAAGAGTGTGCTGGGACTGTGGTATAGTCCCTGCTATTAGGGCCTGGACCTGTTCGGAGTTCACCAGAGCCTTGGAAAATTCCCTGGTCCCTGGTACACCAACAGCACTGAGGAGCGACGCTGACGAGATTGTTACACACGGTGCCACAATCAGTGCGTGCCATTGGGGTCGGTACTGATGTTGATAGACTCTGCATCAGTGCTGATAGTCCATGAGACTGTGCCAAAGGGTCCGGTCGGGGCCGGTGCTAGCAATTATGCCACTCCTGTCTAGGGATGTAAGTGACTACTCAAGTAGTCGAGTACTTGACAAGTTTAGCCTTATAGCATGAATGGCCAACCTGCGGCTTGCGAGCTGCATGTGGCTCTTCAAAGAAAAAACTGCGGCTTCTGCATCCGCACTTGCGGATCTTCAAGGGGCAGCTGTGTGAAAGTCAGAGCTGCGGTGTCCCGTGCAAACTTCAAAATGGCTGCTGTTAAAAGGGCAATGCCTGCTCTGCTCTTAAAAGAGCAGCGTCCCTACCTCCCCTCCCCCAAAAACTTTTTTCCCCTCAGCTCTTTGCGCTGTATCCACCACTATTTTGGCTGTAGTCTGTAACGGGTTGGCTTATAGGTTGTTGAGTCACTACTCAATTGCTGGGTCCTTCCCTCCCTTCCCCACTGCCTCTGTATTAGAGGCAGCAAGGGGGGCAGGGGCAGAAGCCAATGCTAGGGGGAGCCTGCTTAAAAGCCGGCTCCCCCCAGCACCATGTCTGCCCGGCATGTAACACCACTGTGGCTCTGCATTTTAAATGTAGTAAGCACCAGGCTTCCCGTGCGCCTGGCTCCTATTACATTTAAACTGCAGAGCCACAGTGGGGGTAGCGAGCAACCCCCTTATCGACTGTGTAGCTGATGGAGATTCCATCGACTATTCAATTAGCTAATTAACTGCTACTTAACATTCCTACTCCTGACAATGTCAGGATGTGCACTGTAGCTGAAGGTAGAGAGTGACCAATGGAGAAACGAATGTGGCCAAAACCACTAAGGAAGGCACCAAATCATGCCTCTGGAACCAACCTTGGGCTTGATGAAATGCCCAAAGGGTCTAGAAGGGACTTGGAGGTAGGTGTAAGCTTGGTTCATTTATACAAGTTGGTGTTCCATTTATGAGCGGGCATAGCTGCCTGCTTTAATATCTGAGATGCTCGTGTTGAGGCAGTTAGTAAAGATGCTGAGCCCATCAACTCTGGGATAGTCAATGCCAGAGTCTTGCGTACAGCAGACTTCACTGATGCTGCAGTGGTCAGCATGATGCTACTGACAGCAACTGCTGGAGTCCTCTTTACCCACCTTCTTTCCACTGCTGAATCCCAGGATGTGATGTGTGTTTGAGGGAGTGCTAGTCAACGCTGGTTTATATGGTCTGGCTGAGGTCATGACTGTTACCTCTGGATCTGAAATAACTTGTAAGAACCACTTCAGCACATATACCTTGAACTGAGCTTGCAGGTGCTGGAGGAAAAAGGACTTATGGGTAAATGGCTAATTGTGTAGTTGATAAATTTGTATCAACTAGACGACTAATCATGGAAGGCACCCTGTCCTGGATCGCACTGGGTCTGAGAGCTACCCCCCGCTGTGCTTCTGCATTTTAAATATAGTAATAGCCAGGCGGTTCTTATTATATTTAAAATGCAGAGCCGCAGTGGTCCCAGACCTGGCATAAGCCAGGACTAGGTCCTGGAACCTACCCCTGCTGCAGCTCTGCATTTTAAATGTACTTCTTACGTCGGCTTCCTCAGCACCGACTCCTGCTTCCCTCTCCACACACACCCTTTGCTGCCTCTAAAAAAAGAGGTGGGGGGGGGATGGTGGGAAGAGAGAAATGCGAGTAATCAACTTGCAGAGCAGTGGGTCAGACACTCACTCACTTCCCTCATTGCCATCACAGGTAGCAAGAGAAAAGCGAGAAAGCGTCACAGCCACTCCATTCTTTATGCATGAGGAGGCCAAAGGTGCAGCACAGCTGCTAACTCTGCAATTCAAAAAATCCAATCTTGCATGCATGAGCACCTACTCTGGGATTTACGCTGGCAACACACTTGAAGAACTGTTGTGTATATAATGCATTATGTTTAAAGACTTCTAGTCTCTTGAACAATCATTTGTTGATTTACAGTTGTTTGGCATAAACTGTTGTACATAAAACCCCCAATTCTTTCCAAAAATTGTGTTAACAGTGTAATTTAATAGCATACAGTTTGTATAGTTTGAAGTGATGCACTGTTGCCTTTTTAACTAGGAATGGCCACAGAACTGTTCCTCTTTACATGAACTTAAATCTTGAACACAGTTTGAAAGATAGCTGAGAGAGATTTAGGATTGGCATCAGGGACTGGAATTCTAATTTACAAAAATGATTTGTTAAAAATAACTACAAAGGGAGGCAACATCATGTGGCAAACACATTTTCATTAAATGTACTTACTGAAAAGATTTATGAATTGTTCCTGAAAAATACACAGTGTTCAGGTTGGATAATCTGAAATAGTGTGAGGGCTGGGGAGAATTCTGACATGAGAGAGATGTGTATTGTAACTAAAGATTTTTTTAAAAAATCATACTTGTTGAAATCTGGCAGCATTTGCTCTTCAGAAATACTCTAATGAGCCCTGAGACTATACTGACTCTGGTGGGATAATTAGCATTTAAAGATGATGAATTCTATTCTAGTCAAGGAAGATACCCTACCCTCTTCAATTTTTCAGAATGGTTTCAACAAAGTAACCCTAAAATCTCTCTGCAAAACATAGGGTTGCCATATGGTTTCAACAAAAATACCAGACACACTTGACATTACATCGCAATCTACATTATATCTTATTTAGAAAATACCGGACATTTATATTTTCTCAATTATATTTTCTCAATTTGTTGCCCAAACAGAAAGCTCAAATACTGGACTGTCCGGTTCAAAACCGGACACCTGGCAACCCTAGCAATACATAACATACCATTTAAACCCTTAATAAAATGTGCTACAGCCAAGAAAAATGTAATTCTATTCTTATTTTGGTGGTTTAAACTCAAAACTACAGAATTATATTGGTAAGGCCTAACTATGCCATTAATTGAACAGTATGGATGACAATTCAATTTCAGTGTACACTGATATATATTGGTGTGAACTCTTGAAATTAAGGTCAAGAATTAAAATCACTCACATCTTCTCCCTCTCAACTTTGGGACACTTGTTTTTTGCTGCTGTGATGAAGTGGGGGTGCTGTCTGCTCTGTAACCTGGTGTTCCCACCTGACTGCTGTGATGTGAGAGTCCCAATGACTCACCCACATGTGTATTGGCTCAGACACCTAATCCCAGCCTGAGCAGATAACATTGCTCTTG
>JANRFK010003894.1:7069889-7091247 GCA_030068395.1 Apalone spinifera | reverse complement strand
TCCTGATGGTGCCGGACCATCAGATGCTGGACCAATGGAGTTTTACTGTACAACTAAAACCAAAAGTGCCTTACCAATGCACTTTGTAAGCTTAGTGAAAACTAGAGATGTACACAAGTAGTCGAGTATATGATTAACTGATAAGCCTAGGCTTACTGGTTAATCGTTTACTCGACTACTCGCATTCCCCCTAGTTGCGCAGGGGGGAACTGGCTTAAAAGCTGGTTCTCCCCAGCACCGGATCCATGGTGCCAGTGCCCCCCTTACCCTCAAGCACGGGAGTTGGGGGGTAGGGGAGACTGCCACAAAGTAGTCTCTGCCTGTGGCGAGCCTAGGCCTGCTGTGGGCAGAGGCTGCCTCAAAACAGCTCCTGTCTGTGGGTGTCTGAACTCCCCTGCAGAAGGGATGTTAAATTGTGGGTAACTGACTAACTGACTAGTCAATGTACTTTGCAGCAGCCCTAGGGCAAAAGTGCCACATGAAGCTCGGGATCAGCTGGGAAATCTCCAGCTGATCCCAGGCTCTCTGCTGCGCTGCTGATTTGAAATGCCAGGAGGGGCCTGACGCCGGGCTCCTGCAGTGGCGATTCAAAGCAGGAGTGCCACGTGGCGCCTGGGATCAGCTGAGCCTGGGCTCCTTGCGGCGCTGCCGCTTTGAAGTGCCGCAGGAGCCCAGCGTCGGGCTCCTCCCGGCATTTCAAACCACCTGGCACCCCATGCTGCTGCCTCCTGCTGCCACCAAGAGTGGGGCCGGAGTGCAGTGACTGCCAGCCCCACCCTTGGTACTATAGAATAGTCGAGTAACTGCTAAGAATTCACACAGTTACTTGACTATTGAATTACTCAACATCTAACATCCCTAGTGAAAACCTCAGCATGTTGTTTCCTCAATATAGGATCCAAAGTACTAGTGACCATCTTTCATCCAATGATCTTAAAGTACTTTATAAACAGGTGTTTTCAAACTTCCTTGTGCCACAACCACTTTTAACAACAATGACAACTGCTTCAGGAAGGGAGACTGAAGCCTTCCTGGAGTTTTTCCAAGCCCCCCTACCCTGGTTGGGGAAGATCAGTAGCCAAGCCCCATTGCCCATGGAGGGATGGGGTCAAAGCCAAGGGCTTTAGCCCCGGGGAAGGGGAGAGAAGGGCTCAGGGTTACAGTTCCCTGCCTGGAATTAAAACCATTTGCCTTGGTCTTTGACCCCACCCCTTCCAAGGGTACAGGAGACCTGTAACCCTGAACCCTGCTCCGGTCCCCCTCCCCCATTAGTGGCTAAAATTCTCATGCTTTGTTTACAATCAGCTTTGTTAACCCCATTAACACGGAGTTGTGGCCCACTTTGGGGGTACAGAGGATGTTGTTCTCATTTTATAGACGGATACATGGAGGCAAGGAGTTTAAGCAATTTGCCACTGTCATTTTGAGAGTTGCATAGTCGCAATAGTACTAAAGAGTCCAGATTTTTACTCACACGCCAATAGACATACTGCTTCAATTAAGTAAATACTATACTTGATTTCATGGCACGCCAGAGCTAAAAGTGTAAAAAACGTGGATGCTTGTCGGCTTTGCATTACATAATGTATTAAAAAGAGTACATCACAAGAGTCAGTTAAATATACTCCTTCATTCAGAGTTAAAAATCTTCCAATATACATTATAAAACTCCAAATCCCAAACTTGATTTCTAGCACAATACCACCAGAAACTAAACCACCCACATTTCCCCTACAGGTCCTTTTTTTGTTTAAATATTAACAGGAAGTTAACTCCTGCCAACATGACTGAGAACTCCCTGACTAAATACTCAGGAAATGAAAAGCCTAACCCAGCCAGAGGTTCTTACAAACAAATGGTTTAAGAACCAATCAGCCAACCATCTTTGTGATTTTTCCTTTCTCTTCACATCAAGTCTCAGAGTAAATTTTATGCTAATATAGAACTTGATGGGAGGGGTAATATATATCTTTTGTGCACATTTGAATCAAACATTACAAAATGTCTTTGTGGCTCTATACAAAAACAAGTTGTCAGAGCTTTTTGAGGTTCCAATAATAAATTCACATTTTCTTTAAAGGCAATGAACCCAAAAATTTAAGGTTATTAAAGTGGAAGGGGCATTATGTGGAAATTAGTTGTTTTTGATCCCCATACATGGACCAATACAATCCAATACAAAATGCTATGCAAAAAAAGCTTTTAAAAAAAAGCAATGAACCAGCTGTATGAAGAACCACATTGCTATGCAGAAGCTGTCAGCATAACAAGGAAGACATTATTGTACTTCAATTTCTGTGGTTTTGAAAAAAAGATGCTTCTCCTGAATCAATAATACTCTAGCCATACACATGCACTTTGTTTTCAAAATTATCACTGTGGGGGGGAGTAAACAAAACAGGTATTAGCCATCAATCTCACACTTACCTCCCTTTCCCTTCAACGTGCTACCGTGTTCTCCAGAATACCACATACCACTCCAGCATAGCTTCACTGAACTCACTCAAAATCTCCTTCCATAAGCTGACCTGCTTAATTGAATCTGCTACGAGGCTAAATCTCCATAATCTTGTTGACAAAAATGCCTTGTAGTTAAATCTCTTTGTAAGAGACATTAAAATATACACTTAACAAGGTAGCTTATTATTCCTTGCAACTTCAAATGACCGAAGTCTGATATTTATTTTGTTCGGTTATTTGCACCACATACATAGTTACTTCGCTGTCCCTTTTCCCACATTCAGAAGCTAGATAAGTTCCATATTGGTAACTTATTAATGTAACATATGGAGACTTTTACCTCAAGACAATTTATCACAAGAAACTATATTTCATACTCTTGCTGCACCTCCAAGTTGCATTTCTTAAATATTACGAGGAGAAAAAAATGGGCAAGCAAGATATTTAAGTATTAGATATTTCTGAAGAATCACCACCTATGGTGTAATGTATTTTTACTATTCCTCCTACAGAGGGAAGGGAAGTTACCTTCATGAGATTTTTGTAAAATAGCTGCATTGGTAGTGTTTGAGAATTAAAAACTTCCGACTATGTACTGTAATTCATAGCTGTTTGAACTTTACCAACACAGAAACATTATTGTGAATGGGGAAATAAGCTCAATAAACAGTGGCCAACTGCAACATTTTTGCCCTAAACATAAAGCTCACTCGTTCTGAACTGTGAAATGCCAACGAAAGGAGTGATTTAGAGTTTAAGTCCAATCATATTAGATCTAATATTTCAATATACTAAGTCTATGTAATTTGAAGTGCACTTTACTTAGTTCAATCTAATACAGATCTATGTGTTGTGAAAAGTCTAGCAGCTCTATTTTAAAATATATCATTCTTTAATCTACTTGCCATATACTACAAAAGCCTCTTCAGAGTTGTAGTGTATGGTTATACTGTAGAAAAGGCAAAGAAAGTGACTGCGGCAAAGTTTACTGTACTCATTTATTCCATTTCTATTTTTCCCCATTTTACAAAAATTTAAAACCACCAAACTTGTAAATTTAACCCAGGCTTTGAGAGTTAAACTGTGTTCTTTTCTTTCTCCCCATCACAACCAATTACAAAAATATACACGATGGATTATTCCTAATTTCAAAAACTTCAGCAGAAATATAGAAAGTACTGAGGTATGATTTTGCTTGTAGTTATCTTTATTAGTTATGATAGTGCATAAGTAGTAAAATAGTCCAGCTAGAGTGTATAATGATCGTGCTAAATACGTCAATGTACAAAGGTTAATAATTAATGCCTGTCACATGACTGCCAACATGAAATGGGTATAACAATTTTAAGGAGGTGAACAAGGTCCACATCTCCACTCGAGATGCTGGAGATAGATCTGGCATTCAATTTAGCAAGTCTAGTTAAGACCTGCTAAATCAAACGCTGAGGGTAGCTCTAATCAGCGCCAGTACTCCTCACAGTCGCAAGAAATCAGGGACGCTGATGGGAGCGTTTGCTCCTGTGGGCCTCCTTCTGAAGACGATGCCAAGCTCAGCTTAAAGTAAGCCAACTCCAGCTACGTATTTTACTTAGCTGGAGTTGTGTACCTCAACCCAACCCTCCCACTCTAGTGTAGACCTGGCCTAAAACAAGTTGCCCAGAAAACTAATCTCTGCTACTGAAAACAGATATTTTTATGGGCTAATGAGCATACAACAGTGATCAAAGCCTTTTGAAATGGATGAAGTTCTAGGTGACTTGCACTTTTTAAAAAGTACAAGGAGTCTCACACAGGAGCCTACATTATTCCCATCAGATCAGCAGACATCCTTCTAATCTATCATATGCTATAAATCCTATTTGTAACACCAAAGGAAGCTTCTTAGACTTTTCATAATGGTAGAGCCTACATGCTATGAAGCCACATAAGTGCCACTGTTTAAACAGAATTCAGAGTTTTCTTTGGAAGGTACCTCAACATTTTCTGTATCTTGTAACAGTCTCAAGACATCACAAATTTACCTTGTTCTTAAAGGGACACCAACATTCTAGGTCTCATCTCCATCTGAAATTTGTGCCTCTACTGTTCAAAGTTACCCTTAAAATTACTATCAAAATAAGGAAAAATATTTTTCCGTTTAATTTTGTGCACGTGATAGCACTTTTGGATGATCAGTTGAGCTTCACTTTTGTTAACAGCTCATGCCTCTCTCCTCACTTCCTGCAAGA
This sequence comes from Apalone spinifera, assembly GCA_030068395.1. Lineage (NCBI taxonomy): Eukaryota > Metazoa > Chordata > Testudines > Trionychidae > Apalone > Apalone spinifera. The sequence continues at coordinate 7,086,559 of JANRFK010003894.1, read as the reverse complement.
GGGCATTTACCAGTTGTGACGGGTTCGATCAGAGATCCCCTTGAGACTGTCACCTGATGTGCAGATCATACCATTGACCCTGCCTACCTGTGCTGCTGAGCCAGAATCTCACCAAGTGATGGCAAAGAGTTGGGGTCACAGCCCACCAGCAGAGCAACACAGACACTGAGATTAACTGGGAAGGTTCAGTGAAAGGGACTTGACACAGTACCCAGGTACACAGCCCCAATGGGACCAAAATCCTAGATAAATCCATCTCACTATGCATAAAGTTTATACAGAGGGAACCCAGAAGATTTTTGTCCCCTTTATCGAAGAGAAAATATGCACAGCTGTTGTCTGCCCCAATTCTATTAGCCAAGAGTGGCAGGAATGGTGCTTCTGATTGTCAGAAGCTGAGAATGGGCAACAGGGGATGGATCACTTGTTCTGTTCATTGGTCACTGTCAAAAGACAGGGTACTGACACTGGACACAGTCAGAAGACTGGATACTGGACTATGTGGACCTTTGGTCTGATCCAGTATGACCAATTCTTATGTTCTTCATTACAAGTGTATGTATGAGCAACGTGCTTGATTGCAACCCTCTATCTCCACCTTTCCAATATCACTTGTTCTTGATTGGGTGCTTCTATTTTATTAGCTGAATAAATGAAAAAGCAGTTTCTCATGTTAAATAGAAGCCATTACAAGAATTAGGCACTACTTATAAAAAGGATAGTGAACATTCATTACATCTTCAAGACTCTGCATAAAATACTCAACTCCCTGCGGAAATACGTAGTAGTTATTCCCAGATAAAATAGCTGGAGCAAAGAGTTAAGCGACTTGCTCAGAACACAAGACAACATTGTCAGAGGGAGGATAATAAAGCAGGAGGGGATTCCCAAACCACTTTGCACTGCCTCAAGTTATTTGAAAGGCAAAAGAAAAAACATTACTTGATTTTCGGAGGTGCTGGTTCCCCCACAACTATCAATGAAGCCTAAAAATCAGGCCCTTAATTTTTAAAATCCTGACCTAATAAACTTAAATTTGTTTTTTTCTGTTAGTGCAATACAAAGTACGGTACACATTGTTTAAACAAAAAACAACTATAAATTATTAGCCTACAATTTTAAAATCAAGCCCATAAGTCGGAAACTAAGAACTGCATGACTGGTGACGTTTAGCATGACCATAATTGTTCCACACCAGTGGCAGGGGAAAAAAAATTGTGAATGTTATTAACTTCAAGTGTATCAAGTCAATATTGGCAAGCAGAAGCTATAATTTATAAAATGTATAGTAGAGTCATATTAGTGAAATTATCACAGGCCCACCAAAATATGATATTCTACAATTTCTTTTGGTTAAACTGATAAATCCAAAGCAATATACTGTGTCACGTATTTGAACATCCAAAATAATTTTGACAAAATCTCTGGTAGGAAGCTACTAAGGAAACCAAGTAGTTATGGGTGATTACAGTTATTTCATGGATTAGAAACTTGCTGAAAGAACAAAAGACAGTAGGAACAGGTAATCAATTTGACAGGGCAAGCATTATTACTTGTGTCCACAGGATCTGCACTAAGATCAAGGATCTGGAAAGAAGGGATGAACAATGACAAGGCCAATAACAAGGCCAAATTTTCAGATAATTTGGAGGCCATTCCAAGAATTTGGAAAGTGGTCAAGGACCACACTTTTCCACGTTAATGGAGGTGATACAGGGTCTGGGATGGAGGTTGGGTGAAGGAGGCATTTGTGACCTGGGTTAGGAGACTAGAGTGCAGAGGTTTGTTGGTGCAGGCTTTGGGAGGGGAAATGGGGGCAGGAGGAGGGGGGCAGAGGGTTTGGGTTATGTGGCGTTGGGAGGCAAAGGGTTGGGGTGCCAGAGGCAGGCTCTGGCTGGGAGACTTACCTGCTTGATTCCCGGCCAGCAGCCTTCTCAAGCAGACTCCCTGCTTGCCCCGCCCCTGTACTGGCTGCAGGGGCCATGTGATTTTTTTTTTTAATAGCTACAGGTGCTATGGGGAAGGTGCTTTGCAAGCTGCCTGTTGATAACATGCAGCTCCCATTGGTTGGAAATCAGCCAGTGGGCTTGTGCTGAGGGTGAGAGGTGTCAAGGCTCATCGCTTTTCAAACAAAGCCCTGCAGCAGTATCTCTCAGTGGGGGGCGGGAGGGAGGAGCTGGCAGGGCAGGGCGTCTGCCTGAGGCTCCCTGCTGCGTCTGTGGACCGAATCCAGCCTGTGGAAGGTAGTTTGCCCAGGCCTGTTCTAGACTGTAAGGTCTTGGAGACAGGATCTATCACTATCTGTGCTTGTATTGAACTCAGGACAACGTGGTCTCAATCCTCAGTGAGCCCTGTGGCCACTACCATAACCTAAGTGTTCAGTGATGAGGCTTAAGGGTTTGTGTTAGTGTGCGTTTATTTAGGGAACATGATGTTAGATTAAAAAAAACAAAAAACAAAAAAACAACCTGCCTAGAATGAACCAGTATTACCTAAAAGCTTTTGGGATACACTATTGATAAAATAATTGCTTTTTTATGAGAGAATAGTCTCATTTAAATATATATTACAGTTTCCTACTCCTGCTGAGATGAAAACCAGTTGCATTTATGGTTTTCCTCTTTTGCCTACATATTCTTGAAAGTAGGCACACATCACATTTATTATTAAGTAGGATTCCTGTCCATTTAAAAATCCCTCCTGTTAATAAATAAAAAGACCCACTATAGCTGGATGATGGCATAAAATGAGAGATGCTGAAATTTTAAATCTACCAACTTCAGTGTGTCCTTTTACATACAATGAGATCTATTTTAATAGCTTCAGATTCCTCCCAAGTGCCATACAATAAAAAGCAACTAAAATTTTCAACTTACATTTTTTCTCACTACAGTAGAAAGCCGATACCTACTGTCAAACATGTAAATTCTGTAAAGAAAAGAAATCAAAATGAATAATCATCAAGGCTACCAAAAATAGTAACTTCAGTTTTCCAAAGAATGTAACAGACATTCTAAGTACTGATGTCAAAAAGCCCACATCAGTTTTTGGTACGTCTCTCTTAATAAGAATTGTGATTTAGAATAGGACTAACACAACAGGTCAAAGATTAATTTCTCTCCAATTCTTTTAAGAACCAACTTCAAGTGACTTTGACCATATGAACTTTTCCATTGGCAGAGAATAGCCAATTTTAATTATGAAATTTAGGTTTAAAAGAAAGCTTGTTTCATTTAAAAATAAAAATGATTTTCACAAATACATAGGCACCTACTAAAAACTGAAATGTGAAAAATTAAAATATTTGGTTTTCAACATTAGGCGTTGTGTGCCATCATCCCTTCAGCTCCCAAGCACTGCTAATAGTAACAGTTAAAAGTAGTAAGAAAAGCTTGTTATCCATACTTAAATAAGGATGTTACTAGGACCTCTCTGCTCTAGCACCCCCAAGACTTGACTGGTCCCGAACAAGGGGATTTGCTGGACAAGGACAGGTCCCTTCCCTAATGGCCCATGCTGCTCCACTGTCTCCAGGCTACGGCTCCAGCTGGCTCTGCTGCTGCCGATTCAGCTGCTGTCGGGGTTGGGCCCTGGGGCTGGAGTCATTGCTCCCTGGCCACGGAGCTCTGGGCCCAGCGGCTGGGGAGCTCCAACCCCAATGGCAACCAGGAAGCTCTGGCCCCAGCTGTGGAGACAGGCAGCTGCAGAGTTCCAGCCCTGGTGGTAGCCACGGAACACCACTGCTGGGGCCAGAGCTCCTAGCTGCCACTCCCTGCCATGCCACCCACTCCCCTCCCCCCGACACGAGGCTCCCAGCTGAGTTGCTGGCCCAACTTACTTGCCCCACCACCAGACCTCCCTGTTCCTGGGCTCAGTGGTCCAGGAATATGTTGCTGGACCAGAGTGTCATTGTTTAGGAAGGTACAATCTGTATTCGTTTTAAGTGAAAACAAAATATTGCAAATTACAACAGGAGAAAGATGACTGACCTTAAAAAAAACAAAACCAAACCAACAGAAGTAGCACTCGGGAAGAGAAAAAGATTTGCTATTACAAAGTATTGATTCAAATTGCCCTCAATACTCCCAGTTTAGAAGGCATTAACTATTTGTACAAAGATGTTTGACTTTTCTTTTTTTTTTAAAAACAGGCTATATACCTCTCAGCACCATAACTGATGGCCCTACCTCCAAATGGATGGCACTGACATTCATCTTCCCTTAGACCTGTTTGTGTGTTTAAAACATTACTGGTCTTCACTATGTAGGGAGATGTAAAACCAGGGTGTTAATGCAGATAAAGTATATCTTTAAGTCTGCTGTGTCAGGACAACAGGAGATTATACTAAGTATAAAGCAGGAAGGCAAACTGAAGTGTGTAGTACCCTGAGATTAAAAGGATAGTTTTGTAACAATCCTGACTTATTTTTAGATGTTTACACACAATTTTTAAATGTGTTTTCTGCTTGTAAAGCAGACTATTAGTTAGAGAAGCCACTTCTATGACCAACACTAAGGTTAAGCTTGTGAGAATATGGGTTATTCATTCTCATCCAAGCTCATTTAAGATGAAATATTTACAGGGGACTATGAATCCATTCATAAGGCAAATGGTATGTGTGCAGTGGATGGCAATTCTAAAAATAAAAAGTAAAACTAACCACTATCTACCGTCAAAAGCAGAGCATAAATACACTTCCATTAAGCTTTCTCTATGTCTCATTCACTCATATCACATTTTAAAAAGTTTATGGTCTTCCTTATAGCTGAACACTTGAAATCTCACTGATTTAATCTGCAGTTAGTTTTTGCCATTAAACTAGTTGAGAAAATTTAGAAGTCAACAACTCTAACTAAAGTAGAACTATAATAATGATGCACAATTAGGGTACGTCTACACTTGCACCCTAGTTCGAACTAGGGATGCAAATGTAGGTGACCAAAATTGCTAATGAAGCGGGGATTTAAATATCCCACGCTTCATTAGCAGAATCAGAATAGCACGTGGGCAAGATTATGCTAATGAAGCGCGGGATATTTAAATTCCCGCTTCATTAGCAATTTCGGTCGCCGACAATTGCATCCCTAGTTCGAACTAGGGTGCAAGTGTAGATGTACCCTTAGTTTTCAAATTAAAAACCACTTACTCCAACAGTTCCTGAGCCACACCCTCCCTAGTATAGGACAGAAGCCACAGACCACACAGACCATTCATACATTCTGAATAAGCTATTTGACAGGTCCACATTAACTATAAAGCCCAAAAAGGTGTTATACAAACATATTTTGCAGAAAGTTTATTTTCATTTTTGGAGCAGATACTCCATGACTATCCTGTGATGGCTGCACGAAGCAACCCTAATATTGGAAAATTTATTTTCAACGTAACATTGCAGTTCGTACTTAAGAACAAACCAGATAAACCATGAAGAAAAAAAAAAGTTTGCAGTGTCACAAGCTTCCATTTTTAGATAAATATAGTCTTGTAAAAACAAGATTAAAAATTACGGGCAAACACATTTTCATCGCACCACAGTCCTGACTCAGTGAGGAGGATCTTGTAATTTAACTGCCGGAGACCCTGTCTGAAATAGCATTGCTACTCCTGGTAAACTGAGACCTGTCAAGCTCTCATCACCACAGTCAAAAGAATGGTTCTTTAAAAACAGGAGAGAAAGGAAGTAAAACCATAAAAGGACAATGTGTTAAACAAGATTTAGTCAGTTAGATCATTGCACTAAAATGGCTGGGATTATTGCCAACAGTGCAGTGTGGTGGAAATAGTGTCCCCAAAAATACTCAAGTCTTCTGCCTCCAGGAAAGATGGAAAAGGTGGGGCTAAGAACAAAACACACTGCTTCTGAGAGGGTGCAAATCTAGCAGTTTCAGAGATAAAAACCTCTCTACTGAAAACAGAGAATTGCTTTCTCCCATATAAAACCCATTTTCTGTTTCCCAGTTTTTCAAATTGTAGAGAATTGTTACACTGGTAACAGTTTGACCAGACTGTCTGCTAGAAATTTGTCAGTACTGAAGCATTCATTTAATATAAGCCTTAGTTTCCACCACCACCCTGGCATCACTTTTCCTTTGGGCGAGTGGGGGGGGGGAGAGGAGTTTGAAGACAGCTTTTCAATTTCTATCATTTTACACCTTACCCCAAATCTTAACACACTCAAATGAAAAAAAATAGCAAAAACAACTTGCTTTAAAAAACTTATTAGAAAGAACTTTTAAAAACTGACTCCAGTGATATGCTGAATATTCTTCTAAGCCAATGGGATCCTTTTCTAATTCTGCTCACACACCCCTCTCACAGCATTATAAACATAAACACAGGAGTCAGAAGCCAAACATGTTGCATGTTTGAATACAAACCTCCACCCTTTCCTAAGATTGAGAGCTAGCCAGTGAACACATAACAAAGACTGATATTTGAGTTTAATCAAGATTAAATTACCCTGATTGAGGCCTTTAAAAACAGTCCACACCTGAGCGATGAACATCTAGCACAATTGTATGAAATATTTTCTACTCAGTGGTGTACTATATAAGAGAGACACACTGCAATCAACCAACCTCCTAAGCCTATAAAACATTGAGTTGGCCCTTCTAAAGTGGATGTTTTTGGAAATTAATAGTACAGAACCTCCACTTGTGCCCAAAGGCAACCAATCTGTGCTGCAAAAGGAACCAAAGCTTTCAGCAACTCTTAAAATATATTTTTGGGGAAAGCAAATCAAAATATTATGGCTGATCAAGAATTTAAGCACATAATTTTTTATTTCTAGAACTACCTTACAAGTTAAAGATTTTCATTCATCTCAAGTAACAAAAAATTTATGTGAAGTTTGTAGTATTGCAACTGAGCTGAGCCCACAATGATTTCAAAAATTGTTAACTTCAATTTAAATTGAAGTTATTTCACTGCTGTCTCAACCAGGTAACACTTGCTTTCCAGTAATGTAATGAAAGCATAGACACATAGGACTGGAAGGGACCTCAAAAGGTCATCTAGTTCAGTCCCCTGCATTCATGGCTGGACCAAGCACTATCTACACCAGCCCTGACAGGCTGGTGTCTAACCTGCTTTTTAAAATCTCCAACGAAGGAGATTTCACAACCTCCCTAAGGCAACTTATTCCAATGCTTAATCACCCAGACAGTTAGGAAGTTTTTTCTAATATCCAACCTAGGAATGTGACTGGCAAATCAGTAAGCATCACTCTTACTGGGTGATGCTTACTGGTTATGGCTAATCAGCAATGCGGCCAGGCCTTTGCCAAAGAGGTCCCCACCCATGGTGGGGGAGGGAGGGGAGAGGCTGGACCCACTGGTCCACCTCGTTTAAGCGACTAACCAGTTGAACATAACGTTTAACTGTTCAACTGATTAAACGGGATTTTACATCCCTAGAACCTAAACCTCCCTTACTACAATTTAAGCCTACTGCTTCTAATCCTATCATCAGAGGTTAAGTACTCCTTGTAACAACGCTTTACATCAGAGCTACTTAACACGTGGCCTGAGGGCCACATGCAGCTTATGGCCCATTTGTTTGTGGCCCACAGTGAGGTTTACGCAGGGCTCAACTCGTGGCTGGGAGCCAAAACAAAAAAGTAGTCAATATAATAGTCTTCTGTTGATATGAGTTTTAGTAGTTAAATTCCTGGACTGCCATTGCTCATTAAAAGTGTTATCATATTGGTGGAAATCGGGTAAATATTATATTTTATTAATATCAGCAGAACTGACTTAATTGGGCTTGCGTGTTGGGTAGTCTTGTCTTAATTTTTGTATTCATGCCCGTCAGTGGGAAAGAAGCTAGTTGCATATATATTTGCATGTGTATCCAACCATACTTAAGTTGTGGCCCTCAGCACGTGTTGTAAGTATAGCTGTGGCCCCTGGAGCTTCCAAAGTTGAGTAGTCCTGCTTTACATACTTGAAAACTGTTATGGCCCCTTTCACTCTTTTCTGGACTAAACAAACCCAATACTTTCAATCTTCACTCACAGATCATGTTTTCTAGACTTTCAATCATTTTTGTTGCTCTTCTCTGCATCTTCTCCAATTTGTCCACATCTTTCCTGAAATGTGGCACCAAAAAGCTGGACACAATATTCCACGTTTCCTAAGCATCTACTGATGTGTCATTAATGCCTGAATACTGTCAGCAAGACAACACAACTCTACTCTTTAACTCCTGTTGCTACACTTCAAAGGAGGTGGTACCCTATTGATAAACTGAATAGTCGATTATTCAATTAGTCAATTACCCAATGCTTAACATCCTTATATTTAACTTCAAATGGCATGGAGTTTGATAACTATGCATGTATTTATCTATTTACTACAAACTCACAGATTCAATATTATTTTATTTCCTTTTTTACCCAGCCTCCAGATAAATCCACAAAGCTGTAGTTTAATTGGAAAGGTTGCTGTGTACCTTATCTTTGGCTCACTACCCACCCACTATTCTATATCTCTCATTTTTGACCTTGCACACACACTATCTTCAAGAAGTATATTAAACCTCATTATTTTTAAATAAAATTAGCATTCTAATGTAAACATATTTTAATATATTAAGAGCATCCCTAAAAAAGTAAATTTATTTCATTGTGCAATATACCACTGCAGCTGATGCAGTCAGTCACAATACCACATTGCAGGAAGTATAGTAGTAGATGAAGTGAGACCACATCCACAACTTAAAATACCCAACAGAGTAATAGTTTATTTGTCAAACCAAACATACATACAGCCAATCCATTTTAATTCAATATTTACTAGAGACCTGTTTACGTCTCAGATTCTCTTCAAAATAAATTCAAAATTGAGAAAAAATGTTTATGCTGCTCCATACGCCTAAACAGCTTCCTGCCTACTGTTCACCAAGCTCCTCCAAAGTCCTGACAGCTCCCCTTGTATGAAACTTTGTGCTTCTTACCTGCATTTGGATTGCCCTGTAACATATCATAGCTATGTATGTGCATGATCATATGCGTGTTTGGCAAACTCACTGACTGTATCACGTATACAGATGGTGCACACATAAAACTTCTATCATGCGAATGCCTGCGTCAAATCAAAACTCAAATTGACTGTTCTGAAGGAGTAGCACATCTTCAAAAGCTTTATCTGTCCCACAAAAAGATTTAGCAGCTGTATGAACAAAAATCTCCAAATGAAAGTGTACAAACATTCCAATTTTTATTAATTTGCGCTAAAGGAATAATTGGGAGCGATTGTGCAGTTACTTCTAGTATGAATTATGATTAAGTGGACCAATGCCTTAAGTAAATTTTTTACATTTGTGTCATACATATTGCTTTAACATAGCAGTTATCCATGCATCAGTTAATTTATCCCACAGTGAGACTTAACAAAAGTGAAGTTTTATATAGCAATTATGTAGGGTACCACAAAATATTTCTACATTATAATCTAGGATCATGATGCCCAACCACTTCTGAAGCAGTAGCTATAGCAAACTAGCCATACTCAACCAGCCAAATAGACACATGTGGCTAGTGACTAGCAAGTTGGAAATCATGGGTCTAGGAACTAGCATAAGATAACCTGATCAAAAATCAATTACCATGCAGCAAAACATATATGCAAAACACACACAATCACCAGTTTCAGTTAACTGTTTGTTTTTCTTTTTTTACTATTAGGGCAACTTTAATAATAATATACAGAATCTCAGCCACAAAGATTTCCATTAGTTTTGATGGGGGGGATACTAAAACCAAACATTCTTGTGACAACTCTCGTGGGTAGGGTCCGAGCAGATTAGATTACTGCTGCTTTATTTATTTTTCTTCTTTAGCTGGGTAAAGAGTAGGGATGTTAGGAAGTGAGTAATTAACTAATCACGTAGTCAATATAAATTATATTGACTAATCATATTAGTCGATAAGGGAAGAAGCTTTAGTCCCAGCTCATGCTCGGTCTGGGATTAATCCCCACTGCAGCTCTGAAGTTTAAATGTGTAAGAGCCTGGCGCACAGGCAGTCTGGCTCCTACTACATTTAAACTGCAGAACCGCAGCGGGGCAGAGGGGTAGTGTTAGCTCCCAGAACCAGCGCAGCTGGGACTGAGCTGGGCTTGCTCAGTCCCAGCTCGCGCCAGGAACAGTAGCTCCAGGCGACAGACAGTAGAGCAGGCTAAGGCAGGCGGCAACGGCTTTTAAGCCAGCTCCCCCCAGCATCGGCTCCTGTTTCCCCTTCCCTTGGTGCCTCTGATACAGAGGCAGCAAGGGAGAAGGAGAATGCTACGGAGCATACTGTCTGACAAAAGCAAAACTTAGATAAATACAGGCAGAGTTACAGGACATGCCACTTGGTTACATCTGCAATCTTATTACAAGCTTACCACTACATACACTTTAGGTTCCCTTACATACTACATACTAACTAAATGCTAATTTTTGTTAGTATGAGAAGAATTTAAATTTCACTTCTGGGTGAAATGCACTGCTAGTTGAAATATCTTACAATCTAGGGCTGAACAAATTGAGCTAATATCTTGGTCCTCTTCCCTTCAGAGAAAATGTAAGTCAAAATTCAAGGCAGAGCTTCCCCCTCTTTTCAGGCGAGAAAAGTTTTGGTATCAGAACACTACACTATGCAGCAAATGGGCTAAAAGAAAAGCTGTCTTAAGTCAACGTTCCGTTGTAAACTTTAAGAGAAAGACAACCATAACATTTTGTTTAGAGTTCTGAACAACCTCCATTCCTGACGTATTTGTAACTGAGGTTCTATTGTACATAAAAGGCCTGAAAGATTTTGATTGTGCAAAACGAGTTTTGCTTGCTTGCTATCTGTTAAGTTATCAGGAACATTATGTCTGCTCTTCCCTAGTTTTGATGCAGGATTTGATTTGAGCTTTGTCACTTCAAAACTGATAATACAGGGCATGTGGAATGGTACTTTCATTACAGAGTGAATTTTACAAAAACTCCCCCTTTCCTCACCTATTATGTATTAGAATCAATGTTCAAGAACCTCAAAGTGATGTTATTTCCCTCCTTCAATGGTTACTGTTAACATACACTGTTTTCAGAAAGCACCAATTAAGGAAAGGAAGAGTGGTCTTGTGGTTTAAGTACAGGAATAGGAATAAGGATTCCTAGGTTCTATTTCTAAACTTTGCTAATCGATGCTGCAGCAGTTAATCTTCCGGCATTCGATTTAGGGGGTTTAGTAGATGCTCGTGTTTAGTTTTCTACGTACTAACATTCGTCTGTATTATATAACACAACATATTTCAGATAAGCATCCTAAGGCTGACAAACGCAACTCTACAGTTTTTCATTGCTATGGCAATTTCTTACTGTCTACATTGCTGATCACTAATATGTGGTAGCATGATTTCTAAAGAGCAGAAAAAAAAAAAAATCAAAAGAATTTTCAAATTCTATGACATCCATCAGAAGGCAATAATCTGAATAGTTCCTGATTGCTTCATAACAGTGCTGTGTAAGAATTAACAACTGCATTTTCTTCCAGTTCCTGCAGCCCTGGTAGTTGTAGATTCTGGTAGGACTGCACTGTGTATAGAAGAATTCCCCAAACTGTTGGTTTGTTCCCAGTTTTCAACCTTAACAGTTCTATGATATAGCTATAAGTCTGAAGGGCATTTTGGGCATTACTATCTAACAAGGTTGTCCAATTTTTATTCAGAATTCTTTTGTTCAGTAAAGATCTTCATTATGAGGGTCTTATGCATCCATTAAATAGGTTAATCTTATATGGTTTATCTGTTTTCAAAATGTGTAGGTCTAAAGATATTAAACTGAATTTATAAATACGTTTCTCCCCTCCCTATTCACCATCCACTTTCCACTTCATTCTTGGAAAATTTATCCAACTCACCTCATATCAGTGAATATATTTTTCCAGAATGTCGTCTGGTAGGTTGCAAAGCATCATTTCTGCTACTAGAAGAGTGAAGCTGCACATCTATTTCTATGGTTATGGTAAGTGTTGCTATATTCAGACAGAAGTATTACAAAGGTTAGTGTAGCTGGGCACCTTCTTTTTAGGAGATATATTAATCTCCACATGCTTCTTGTTTTTTCCTTTAATAAGAGTATTGCCAGACTGGACCTTAAAACATATTTTGCTTAGCAGGCAATTTTAAAAAAGCCAGATGGAAATAAAGTATTAGTAAACTTTCATTATGTGACATGTAATTTATTAAACTTCTTGAATAGCTATATTTCTATTCTCTTTTTATAAAGCAAGTAGAGCACAAAAATACTACATAAGTAAAAGCTTAATATATCTAACTGAATGAAGAGATTCTCATAGTGCATAGGTTTGTTTATTCATATAACTCACATTTTGCAATATTTCATTATTTCATTTTTTCACAAGGATCACCCGTACTAATTTTGAGTATAACAACTGCAAAATGGATTCCAATATACTTCTAGCATTCCAAGTCCTCAGTCCTGTGCTGTGTCTGAGAGATGATTTTTTTCTGAAGACTGGGTGAAATCCCTATGTCTATTTTTCATGTATTAGAAAGGGGGGAAAAAGAAACTCGGATAATAACAAAACAGCCATTAGTTAACTAAGTCAGTCAACCCTTATTGAAGGTTTATTTTTTTTAAATCACTGTACACTCGGACATGCCTGTCAGGTCCATGGGCTTATACTGGAACAATTTGCATGAGGCGAAATTGTAAATTCTCTCTGAAAAACAAATAATATGGAAGTATAACTAACCCCAAAAGAAAGACTCACTTTTAGTGTTCCTCCACAATTTTGACTGTATTCTATATATACTACATCTTCATTTACCTGAAATAAACATCTATATTTTGCTGTTATAAAGACAGTCATCACAACATAAAACTATGCATGTGCTACTGCCCTGTTAACATAGCCTTGCACAAAACGGCTGCCAGATCAAAAAATGAGCAAGCAGCCAAGATGGAATTCACTCATCTTGCCTTTTTAGTGACTTAAATGTTTCTGTTCTAAGACAAAAACTGCAATTTGGCATAACAGATCACATGTGACACCAGGCTAGGTGGAGGAGGACCCCGGAATGCAGCGAGAAGTCACTGCCACCACCTCCGCTACCCTTGGCTCGGACCCGCCCCTCTTCTGGCGGCCAGAGAGGAGCGGGGTGGAGAGACTGAGGGAGGGGAAGAGCAGAGTGGCTGGAGGGAGCAGAGAGACCAGGGCTGCCTTGGCCCCAGCCCTTCCAGACAGCCAGAGGGACAGCTGGGCCTGCCTACCAACAGAGACAGGGAGGGGCGGGGGAGATTGGCAAGCATGAGGCACTGCCCCCTAGTCTACTTAGGAAATTTAAACTCATAAGGCTATTGTAATGATAATATTCTTACTTAAAAGCATTACTAGTGGTAGCTTAGTGATAAGTCTCAAGAAACTTGCTCACTAACATCATATGCCTCTCCACTGGGAAAAATTACTCTAATAAAATAATTTTCTAGTCTTTTTTAAATATTTCTTTTTATTAAAATATATTTTAAAAAACCTCTAAAAAGTTAAAGTTCCTTGTTCACAAAACACAATTCTTTCTTTACCCTTTTTATAAGCCTGCATGACACAAAAAATGTCCATGATTAGTAATGGAAATTGGAAAGGAATCAGAATGAAGAAAAGCCACACCCTAAAGCACAATTACATACTTCCTCCAAGTTAGCTTTTTATGTCTTTGTTTTGTATATATTCATCTTAACACCGTCAGAGAGCAATGACTCTTACTGTCTTTTCTTTAGATTTCTAAGATTGCTTGAGAGTCAATATAAAAAGATTTTTCCAAATAGGAAAAAAATATTTGAGAAGTCTTAATAGTGGAGGAAACAGCTGTAAAATTGCATATTTTGGATCTGTTCTACTTAAGCTCTAACACATAGCAATGCTAGTTGTACATATGGAATGCAAAGGCTGTTATTTTGTTAAGCAAGTTATACTACACTATCATTTTGGACAAATAAAAGGGTTTAAAGTATTTAAGAGCTGGAACTTCTTTATGCAGTTACCAAAACAAGAAATCCCAAACTGTGAAAAGAAAAACCGCACTAGAAATTAAAGGGTATACACGGAAATTATATGTAAAATGCTCAACATTCTAAACTGATGCATCTAGCTGACACACTGCACTTTTAAAACACATGAAGAATGAATTAGGATTCTGAAGATATCATTTCTCTTTAGAAGAAACATAGGTTCACAGCAGATACCTCTTTTCCTGGATCTATTTCTCCAGGTAAGTAGCTTATCACTGTTGAGAGGAGACCTCTGCAAGGATGGTTTTAAGATGACTAGATATGATACATAGTCAGCAACTGGTGAAGGAATGAGTCTTATGCCTAAAATTTTCTTTAAGAACACTTCCCTCTACCCAGTCACTGCTCACCTCCAAAAATTGCACCTTTAAGGACATAGTAGTGAACACCTCATACAAGACTAAGGAAAGTCTGATACCCTTACATGAAAGAACGTAGTTTGAAAGAACATAGATTGTTCAGAGGTGTAGACACTAGAAGTTAACTGGGTGGGGACCAAGACTGAGGGTATGAGGTACAAGGAGGTCCCCGCTACATATCCGTTCCACACAAAAGTAGTTACATTTGTAAGAACTGATGTGTCCTCCCATTCCCCACTATAAGTTGTGCGAAACACTCCCCCCAATCTGCTTAAATGGAAGTCAGCTGCAGGAAAAAAATTCCCCACTTTAAGTTGTTTTGCTATAAGTACAAGTTTTTTGGAATGTATCTTGGACTTATCGCGAGGACCCCCTGTAAACCATTACCCACAGATAAAAGAGCTCAAAGGTCACAGATGTGTCTTAAAAATATACCCCAAAATGTTGCGAGAAGTGGTATTTTGGCACAGAAAACCTTCTTCAGCACTTCAACCATGAGTATGGAATCAGATTTGACTACCTTCACTGTGATGTTGATATTCTGTGGTTGTCCTTGTAGGTTGTGGTGACATTTGAGAAGACTGGATGGTTCAGTGTTCAGAAAATAGGGTCTTTTACCTCAAGGATGTGGATTTAAAAGTCTGCTGATGTGCAGTGATTCAGACAATTGTCTATTCTACAAAAATATCATAAACAGCACTAACAGGAAGTATTTTTGCAGTTCTAGGGGAGACCCCAAGAGCACAATGTGACATGGTAAAAGTCCATTACCGTAGGATGCCAGTGGAAAGTTCTATTAGAAATCCAATTCAACAGTACATAGTTGAAAGACAAATAAAAAGAGAGCAAAGAAATCTGACCATACTTGAGAGGATATCTAACCTCCTTACTCGAAATGTAGGATTCACAATTTCGGGTAAAAACTGCTTTAGTTGCACCCTCAGATTCAACCAGTCTGAACCAAGTGAACTTGCAGCAGTCTGTCCAGACAAGACACAATAATTCACTTTGGCCATAACAACTAACCCAATTTTCAATGGATGCAAAGGAAATTGCTGCATTTCACCAAGTTTTTCTTCCTATTATCATAATAAAAGACCTTTAGCTTCAAGAACAAGGGATAATATGAACAAATATACTGTGAATTGTAAACCAAGAATCTGCAATGGAGGGGGAAAAAATATAAAATTGTAAAGGTCAATTACCCATCTTGAAACAAGGGTTAACTGGGGTATATATTATATAGTACCTGCATAAACATGAAATTTTCTGATGCACAGTAGGGATGTAAAATCCCATTAATCAGTTACCCCCGTTAAATATTAGGTTAACCAACTAAGCAGGATGCCAGGTGGGAGACTGCTATAGGTTGGCTCCCAGCAGCTCCTAGCCTTGCACAGGGGCTTGATGAGGCTGGAACAACTAACTCTCCACCCATGGCAAGCCATAGGTGGGGGGTAGGGATGTTAAATTATGAGTAACTGACTAATCAAACAGTCGATGCATTTGGCATCGATTATTTGACTAGTCAATAGGGCATCTCTGCCTTTGAAGTGTAGAAACAGCCCTAGGGGCTGTTACTACACTTGAAAGGCAAAAGCCCGGCCTGGAACCTGGGATCAGCTGGGAACTCCCTTGCTGACCCAGCGTGTGGAGCCTGGTGTCAGGCTCCTTGCAGCATTTCAAAGTGGCAGTGCCACGTGGAGCTTAGGATCAGCTAGGTACTCCCTGCTGACCCCAGACTCTGTGCAGCACTGCCACTTTGATACACCACAGGCAGCATGGGGACACCTCAGCTGGCCCCGGGCTCCACATGGCTCTGCCACTTTGAATTACCCCCTTCTCTTCCCTCCCCCTTGCTGTCTCTTTCTGATAGAGGCAGCAAAGGGGGAGAGGAGAAGCTCGTCAACTATCCGATAAACATTTACTTATTGGATAGTTGACTAGTCCTTCATATCCCTAGTGGAGGGCTGTTCCTGGGGAATCAGTTAACCATTACCTGGTAAGTATCAGCCAGCAAGGTTACTCATTCACATTCCTAATACACAATTATTTGACAACTATGCAAAGTGAAGTAGAAACAATTTAATTTTTTAGAAAATTTACAGTATGAAGACAACATGTTTATAATAAGGATGTTAAAATGCAGTTAACTGACTAGTCCTACTGGGTCTCTTGTACATTTCAAAGGAGGAACACATAACTCCGTGGATCAGCTGTGCTGCAGGCTGCCCCTTTAAAACGCTGCCTCTG
>JANRFK010003894.1:7045142-7065487 GCA_030068395.1 Apalone spinifera | reverse complement strand
CCTGCTGTAACCCAGTCCCCTTTCTCCCCCAACCTTATGTCCCGGTCCCAACAGGCACCACTGCTGGAAATGTAACCCCCACCTTTTCCACAATTTTTAGTGGGAAAATTGACCCCACATAACACGTTTTCACTTAACACGATCATTTTCTGAAACATATCTATAGTGTTAAATGAGGAATTACTGTACATGGTGGGGATGCTTTTTTTTTTAAATGTGAGAATATTACTGTATTTTTAAAGGTTTTTTTTTAATTTAATGTTTGTTCCTTGTCAAGTTCCCTGAAGACCTATGGACTGGCCATTAATGTTTTAAGTGACTAGAGACTTTATTGATTTTTGTCCGAAATGTCCTGTAATGTTATTCTTAATCACTAGATTTTGTGTACTATATCTATATATAGATAGATAAAAATAAATATATAATACATGGCTCTTCGCACTCTGTCCACAGCTATTTTGGCTCTTCGTCTCTAACTGGCTGCCCACCCCTGCTGTAGAGCGATACCTTTTTGGTATATATGTTGATCCTGAGCCCTGGAAACTGGGCCTCATTAAAACCACCACTGAAGCTTTTAAAAAACAAACAAACAACTTAATTTCAGGAAAACTATTTCAACCTTTGATGTGCTCATAACTTACAGATTGGGGATCTAAAAAAAGGTTTACATCTCTTAAATTTGTTTGTAAATTTGTTTGGTTTTTCTGTAGTTAAAGAGAAAGTTGGTGGAGCTTATGGTGGACAAACCATCATTATTGCATACAATTTAGCCAGCAATTTATTCCTGAACTGCAATATTCACATTGTTCTAGTGAAGGGCTTCCAGTAAGCTTCAGTTGACTATCAGTTGGCTTGCAAGAATAAGGCTTACTGACATTTTGTTTTTGCAAAGATTCCTAGACATCTTTAAATGTTAAGACTCAGATGCAACAATCCCACTTGATTTTTAAATATTAAACATGTTCAAGGTTCTCTATGCATATATTAGTTTCCCCAAGTAACTTGGGTAAGAGTGTTTAATGAATCTTGACATCAACCTGATGAACCTCATTCATAGTTAAAAACACTATTTTTATGCAAGTAAATGATGGTTAAATTGGCATTGTGTAAACAATATGAAATCTCCCAGAGATCAAGTTTATTTTTCTCTTTGCTACAAGTTTTAAGTGGCCTTTTAGAATAAGCATTCATCACTGGACCTGTGAATATCAGATAATGAAGCATGGTATACGCAAGTCACCTACTACATCAATCTTGAAAGGTAGGTAATTTGCAATTTTCTTGAGATGTCTTTAAGAGGATTTTCATGCACTTGTTTACCAAATTCTGGACATGTCATAATCTCTTTGGATTCATAATCTTCTCTGAACTGGTAAGTACAGTCAAGCTTAGTCAAGCAACAAAGAAATTGCTTATTTTATTTTAACCCTTCACAGTAATATACTCCAAATAAAGCAAAACCATAGAGATATTTGATGACAATATCATAGGACACATTAAGAAGCAGAAAATTAAAATGTGTCATACCATACTTTTATCCAGGTATTTGATCTGAACGTTGCTGTAAGACAGTGTTTCCCAACCTGGGGTTCCGCGGACCATCATCAGGGGTTCCGCGAGAAATCGCAGCATAAATGAGGCTGGGCGGGGCCTGGAGCGTCTGTCATGCCCTTCGCCTCCCGCCCTGGCGCTCAGCCAACTTCTGCGCTGCTCAGCCAGGCCGCCGTATGGGAGCAAGTGGCGCAAGAGGACAGGGACTTCTGCGCCGCTCAGCCGGGCTGCCGCGCGGGAGCAAGCTGCCATTTGGGCTCCGTGAGTGAGAGGCAGGAGGGGGAGGAGAAGAGAAAGAGAGACAGGAAAAATGCTCCAATTTTTTTCTTACAATATAAGCTGACATTTTTATATATACAAATAAATGTTCTTGAAAAAATGTAGCAGTAATTGAATTGCGCTCCTCGCTGTCAACTTTTTCTGGCCAAGCAAATGTTTTCATAGGTAGGGGTTCCTCGGGATATGAAAAATTAATTTAGGGGTTCCTCCATGGAAAAAAGGTAGGGAATCACTGTTCTAAGAGGTGCTTTCGACACAGTTATGCTGTACCTCAGAATAAAGCAGCTCTATCAGAATATTAAAATTGATTCATTCTACAGCAAAGTTCAAATCTGTATGACAAGTTTCTTGAATCTTCCCATTGCACAAATCAGAGTAAAAGGAATTTGTTGAAGATAAACTTTGGTAGTCTTATTTTTGAGACACTACACTTAAATTACAACTCAAAGTCCCCTTTTGTCACCATCACTGTAAAGCTGACCTGACATTTCAGTAGCACGATGATGGCCCTTTAAGGAATCAAGCTACCACCTATTCTTTTGCTCTGATGACCCTTCCAGACAATTTTCACTTGACCCATTAGTATTAACAGGAATACCGACACCAGGATTTCTATAATATTTATAATTGATGTTACAAGAATATAAAGTTGAATAACAGGTGGGGTGAAAGGGTATTTCTAGGAAATGAACTGCAGAAGAGAAGGCATGCAATAATTTAGGAAGATTCAGAATAAAAATGCAATATTTTTAAGCATTAGCGGTGTTTGTTTGTGTACTGCACGGAAGATAAAAGTTCCTAATTCAGTTACTTTATAATCAAATAGATGACACAAAAATGCAGAAAGTTTCTATAGCACGTGTACGTGAGGTGAGGGTGGCAGAATTTTTGATATGGGTGGATCAAAGTGACTCTTCATGCATAATGAGATTAGCAGAGGACCATACAGAATCAGCTACCACGATTGCAAACTTCTAGTCATGGAGATGCCACCTAAGATAACAAATTTTTACTTGGAACAACAACATACAAGAGAGAACAGATTGCTCATACAACAAAATGCTCACACAATTACATCAAATATATGCACAAAAAGCCATAGTGTTATCCCAGGAGGTGCAAGAACTGAACTTTTAGGGAATGCTAGAAAAACTAATTCTACAGGTGGCAGAAGGAGAGGGAAATACTAGACAGAATCCTGTTTATTTTTGTTTTAAAATCACCACGTTGCCTAAGTGCACCCTGAGGCATGGTCTACACTTCAAAGTTACATCTAGTTCTAATTCCATTGCTTAGGGCTGTGAAAAATGTAGTGCCATATTTAGGATATCCTAAGCCCTAGATATAGCTAGGTCCATGGAACAATTTTTCCATTGCCATAGCTGCCACCTCTTGGAGAGATCAATTAGGTAACCTTGACAGAAAACATCAACTTTCCAGGGAGGTGGGAATTGTCTGCACTATAGTGCTGCAATGGCACAGCTGCAGTGCCCTGGCTGTGCCGCTGTAGTAGCTGCAATGTATATGTCCTGAATAAGGGATGTAACAGAATAACTGTTTACATGGTTAACTGATAAGCTTCAGCTTACTGGTTACCATGAACCATTATATGCTGGCTCCGGCCCCTGATACAGAGGCAGCAGTGCAGGATGGCAGCCAGTTCCCCAGGAGCCAACTGTTACGGTGCATACCAGCTCCCAACTCGCACCCTCCTCCCAGAGAGCCAGCTGCTGCCCCATGCTGGGGGCTCTGCATCAGAGGCAGAAGTGCAGGGCATCAGCCAGTGCGTACTGTTTCTGTCTACAGGCCTTCAAAAACAACCTGTGTAGGTAAAAAGTATGATTAAACTACAACAGAAAGAACTTGACTACTTTTAATTTTACTATTTATTCCTAAAAAAGGCCTCCTGACCAAAACATTAATACTTTCCAAAATGAGCATGTAAGATAGCACTATCTGAAATTATCGAAATCAACATCCTTCAAGAGTCAAAAATATTGTGGCTGGTAACTAAGAATTTCATATCTAACACTTTAAGCTCTAATCATGGCTCATATCATCCCCTGCTGTGGAAAAATCTTTGAAAGGGTAAAAGAGTTCTGTGCATTTCACAGGGTGTAGGAATGTTAGACGACACAAAAGTGGTCAAGGTGTGGCCTTGCCATCATATCAAGCCATCATGAAGAATCTGCTTTCCAATATAACAAGTTCCGAATGTGACTGCTCTACCATTGTTTCCTTGATTAGGGATGTTAGACATAATTTAATTTAATAATGGTGTAACCACACCAAATCTTATCAGTTATATGGTTATTTGATAGTCTCCAGGGGTTGGGCCTGCAGCGAGTGCACCCCCAGTTAGCCAGTTAACCACTGACATCCCTAAGCTGTACTGAAGCAGCTGTACTGCTATAATGTCTCCTGTGCAGCTGCTCTATGTCTACAGGAAAGAGAGAGAGAATATCACATGATCATAATTAAAGGTCCCACCACTTATTGGAGGTGATATGTCAGCAGGAAAGTCTCCTGCTGACATTATTGTGGCCACACTCGAGTATCTTTTGGTGAAAATTATGTTGCTCAGAGGAGTATTTTTTCACTCCCCTGACTGGCAAAAGTGCTTGTGTAGACATGGCCTGAGTCATGTGGTAAGAACAGAAGATGATCCTTGTCAGCTTGACTCAATTACCTGGCTAACAGGCATGTATTTGTAAAGTCAAAAGGATTACTATGCTAGTTTAGATATAGTGTACATAACACGTTCTACAAGGAGATATTTTAATTTTTAATTTTCTATTTTGAAACTGTGGTAAGTAATTAGTATAGTGTACAGAATAGAGGATGATCATTTACAAGAAATTTTGCTCTTCCTTTTTTTGTATGGCCATGGATTTGCAATCTGTGTGAGTCTTTATGCTCTAGATCAGGGTGGGGAATATTTTTTAGGTTGGTGACCACTGACCGACAGAAAAATCAGTCAGGGGCCGCAAACAAGTGAGAAGCAAAAGCAAAAAAAAAAAAAAAAAAAATCCTCACTGATGTGGGCCATGACTAAGATGACAATGACACTCTCCATAGTCCTTTCATAGCCTGAGCCTCCCAAGGTTCTGGTGTAATAGATTTTGTGTGCTCCAGGCCCATGGTGGGGTGGCTGGCGCCCTAGCACGGCCTCCCCAATACCTGGAGGGGAACCCAAAGCTTCAGAAGCTGGATCCAGGCAAGCCGGATCGTTCCCCACCCTGCTTTACCTTCAAATATAAATTACAGGTCTTTAACTACCGATACCTGTCCTCAAATAGATATTGCTCCAACACCACCATTCTTCTATAATTTAATCTCATCATTAATGTCTTATATTGATATTACTTCCATTGCAGTAGTAATGTCATCAACAGCATATTTATGATTTTATCAAGGTCAAGCATCAGGGGAAAGATTTTTTGTTAAGGGACAAATTAATTATTGTGCTTGAAGCTCAAATTGATTTTTCAGAGGCCCTTGGAAGCAGTTCCTCTTTATCAAGTAGAAGCAAAGCCAATCCACAGTTCCTGCTGCAGATTTGGTTTTCAGAAACATTCTAAGGCGTCTACGCTGCAAAATTAAGTCGACCTAACTGACATTAGCATATAGCTACTACAGTAATTGCACCACTTATTCCAGGAGTTCTCAAACTTTGTGATACCGCGACCCCCTAAAATGCTCAATGAATTTGTGTGACACCCCCCCCAAGTTATTAAGGGGGGGGGGGAAAAAGAGAGGGGTTGGGAGCCAAAGTTGCACCACTTTGTCCAGTTTGGGACTGCACACTAACCGCCAATGCACCCACCCCTCCCTGAGGCAGGCTCCCTCGTGCCCCCCGTCCCAGTGCCCTCCCCCCTTCTCCTAAGGCAGGCATCCTCAGCACCGGGAGCCCCGCTCCAATCAAATCTCCCCCCTCACCCCTGCAGAGCCAGGAACACTCTTACTTTTAAAATGGCTGCTCCTGCCGCCCAGCCCTGCTGCTTCAGCTCACAGCTTGTAGGGGAGGCATCACATGGCCAGCTGCGGGTCTCTGCTGCTCACGTTGGCCAGAGCAGCATGTGCTCCGCTCCCACCCAGCCCGGCCTCCAGCAACTGCCCTCTCCTGCCCCCCCTTCACTAGACTCTGCAGCGCTCCTCACTCCCCCTCCTCTGCCAGACGCACCAAGGGAAAATTGTCCCCATCAGGATTTCGTCTGGTATTTCATGGGGTTTTTTGACCGGATGGAGCCCGCGGGGAGAGACAAATTTTTTCAAGAAAAGTAACAGATCCAGCTGCGACCCCCCTGGGGGTGGCAACCCACAGTTTAAGAAACTCTGACTTATCCATATCTATCCTTGTCCTCTTTTTAGCAATGCACGTTCTCACCAAGAATGTTTGTCTTCATTTACAGACAGCGTGGGGCATGATAGGATGGCTCCTGATGTAAGTAACATCTGATGTAAGAGTAACAGCTAACGTAAGTGACATATTGTCTACACTGACACTAGTTATGTTGGCTGACGTAAAATTAAGTGTGGACAGACTTCCATAGTTATGTCATGTACACTGTTTTGCCTCAACCTAACTCTAGAGTAGACCAGACTTAAGTGTGCTAACCCACAGTCATTCCTTGATTGAGCATGTAATTGTGAATTTATTGGCCACATCCCTCCTATTCTATGTCCTCCATGTGTCCATAGATAGAACTCCAGTGGCATGATCCCTCAGAACTCTGCCATCCCTTTGTGGTGGAATTGCACCACTTTCTTTCAAGACTTCTTTAGCTTGTATTTAAGCTAGAGCAGTGTTTCCCAAATTTATTTGGCCATTGAACCCTTTTAAACTCGACAGAATTTTGCAGAACCCCTAATAACAGTTTTATATACAGAGCGTTTGAAGTACGCGCTTTTTTCTTTGAAGTTCTTTCTTTTAGCCAATGATCCATGGGGAATTTTGGTATCAATAATTTAAATTCTACGTGTAGATACTATTAACTTGTATTATTATTATTGACCTAAGTATTATTGTTATGTATTGTAGATATGTAGATTAATCTATCATAGTCAATTTATATTTATCAGTTACATTTTTAAAAACAAGAAATCACGTGACTATACTGAAGTAAAGTATTCGCAAGAATACTGCCTGCACACTCCCATACAAGCAACTGGTTTGACAGCTGAAGCTTCGACTTTGTCTGACGCGGCGCTAGTATATTGGTAATCAGTCACCCATGTGATCCACGCTCCCTGAGAGTGAGTACAGGGATTTACAGTGGTATATAACAGGCAATCACACCACTGACTTATTTTCACTTTGCTGAACCCTGGGGTTCTGCAGAACACCATTTGGGAAACACTGAGCTAGAGAATTGGAGTCACATAGCCAGAAAGAGGTGAACTATAATTTGGGAAAGCGACATAAGGAAAGCAGGAAAACTAACCAAATAGTGCATTTAGTGTTTGGTTTTGTTTTGATTTTTGTTTGCAAGTTCTTCATGTTTTCTGAAAGCATGTAACTCAATCCTTCATCTGTTTTGTAAGGAATGGAGCTTTATATGAGGTGAGCTTTAGAGAGTATGTCTCAGCCCACAGGGGATGATAATAGCATCGGATAGATATGTATGGAAAAAGCAGATACAACTAAAAATAGCATGCGCCTAAAGAAGGAAACTGCTTATTCAGCTCTTCTTATATCACTTTGTTCTTCAGTTCTGCAAAATCTGAATTAATAGTAGTAACAGATGTAAAAATTTTTAACTTTTGTCCCCAGATAATTCTGAACTTGTACGTATTAAGATGATGTATTTGTGTATTCAGATATTTAAGGCCCCATATGTTGCATAATAAACGAGATTATAAGGGATCAAAAGTAAAAATAGGAGCTGGCTTGTATTTCCTTCCTGCAGTACTGATACGATCAAGTTTCTAAGAGTTTGGGGTTCTGGAGGGAGCATTACTGTGGAGTGGCTGTTCTGGATACCACTTGTTCTCTGGAAATCCTGTGGATTTCAAAACACAAAAACCTGAAGTATCAAAGCTTCCTCCCTTGTCAGTGGAACTAGTAGCAGTCTTACCACCAACTCACTGACTTTAATGGAACTATACAAGAGGATTTCCTTGCAGGATTATGGCCTTAAGACAAACTGAAGACAACTCCAACTCAAGGAAGGATTGAACAAGGAAACTAGAACTGCCTTCCATATAGTATACCTACTGCGCAGTCCTGGCTAAACATTAATATGGTACCTGCAACTTGTTTAACTGACCTGAACATTTCTACTCTTGCTCTTACACCCATCCTTACTGAAAACAAGAATAGACATTTCAGCCCCTACAAGTAACTTTTGCAAAAAGTCTCTTATTTTTCAATACTTACTAGCATACTTTAGAATTTTGATTCAAATGTAGAAATTCAGAAGCCCACACAATTAAGCTAGTATACCAGTCTTGACAGAGATTGATGCTAAGATTTGTGTACTGATTTACTACTTATAAGTTCTCTAAAGCCACGACTACTCAGGCTGGCCACCAAACCTAGCATTTTTTAGATACACTCACTAAATAGTAATCCCTAACAAATATTTAAATCTGACAATTTTCCCCATTTTATAACCAACCCAGAAAATTCAAAGCAGCACAAATGTTTTGTACAGACCTCTTCCAATGCTACAGTCCACCTTCAGCATACATGCTCAAAAAGTTCTCATTCCATGCTTATCTCAGCAGCCAGCCATTTGGGGATATGGGGTTGAAGTGTGGTGCTTAAGAATGTTAAAATGCTTAAAAAGGTTGCCAACCCCTGTTCTAGAGTGAAAAATAGCACATCCCTAGCATCACCGTGAAACAGTGTTTCCTTAAAGTTTAAAGGCGTATGTGCTGGCTGTCTTACTCTAAGTACAGAGGTTCTATCTTTTTCATCAGCCTATGGCTGGAAGGCATCAGATTAATTCTGAACACCTCTAGGGATGTGATAGCATACACATTTAAATGGTTACTTGCAAGTCCCACTCCCTCCCGTCCCTTGGCATGCTGCTGCCTCTATCAGAAGCAGCAGCATGGGAGAGGATAGAAAGCAGGCAGGAAATGGTGCTTATGGAGAGCCGGCTTTTAAGCAAGCTCTCCCTGTGAGAGTCACCTTTCACCCCATGCTGCTGCCTCTGGTACAGGATTTAAACCCGTAACATGTAAACATGTCATGGCTGAAGTTTTCAGAAGTTACCCCTTCCCTCCCCCACGCTAGACTAGATAGTAGCCACCAAAGAAATTCAAGACCTGGCTTAGAATATGAGTTTATATTTGTTTCGTTAAAAAAGAGTTTGCAAGTGAATAGTGTAGAAACATTTCGTATTTAGCAAGAAGCCATTCTGTATAACAAAAGCCATTTCAGTTTCTTGTGTCTGCGCGTATACTAGAGGGAGTGAACTGGCCTTCACCGAGGTGGGGAGAGACCAGAAGGATGCGCTGTTGGAATGTGTTAAAGAACTATTTTGAGCTGAAGCTCAAACTCCCTCTAAACCCGTTTCTTTCTTTGCTGATAATAATTCCTCTTTTAAGTCCTCTTTGATTTCTTGCCCTGACGTCAGATTTGTTTGGTTAAGGATATAAAATACTAGGATTGATTGTTTTAGTCAGCCTTACTGGGCCTGCTTTTGCTGGGACCACGTTTGGCTCGTGCTGGGCTTTATTAATTAATAAAGTTGTTTGTTAGCTGCCTAAACAGAGAGGAGCGTTTTTTTGCTTCAACAATAGGAACATTAAAGGATCATGTTATAATACAGCCACTCCCCGACTTACGAACACACTGACTTACAACCAACCTTCCATTAACCCTATTATAATATTTTCGAGTTGAGAACCATGTATGGCAAGTTTTTCGAACAGCACGGGCAGCGTGTTTAAGGGTATTTCCGACTTACGAGCAAATCGAGTTATGACCCGGTGTTCAGAACGTAAGAGGATGGCCTGCATACCTGGAAATTTCCCAGGATGCTTTACTACAGAACCTCAAATGTGGTTTGAAACATCTTCCCCATGGTCAAGCAATTAACACAGCTTTTAAAAATACTTTGTTTTCTCAGGATATTCTATTCAATGATGAAATGGAGAATTTGAGGAAAATGACAGAAAATGTCATCTAAAAAATTTGATTAAATCTTATGCATATAACACTAAGAAGCAATATCAGCATAGAGAACGCTCAAATAGTCACATCTACATACTACTTCACCTAGGTCTAAAAGCCCTATATATGTAGGCTTTCTTTACAAAAATTGTTGTATTTCCTCCTGCTACCAATACATATGTTCGTATTAATATATTCACATTAAGGAATAAAGCATTTCCCTGCAATGCTGGAAATCCAAGAACAATGCTTTTCTGAAAAGTAGGAAGTAAACTATGAAAGGAAAGCGAAATTGACAAATCTAGCTTCATTGTCCAAACTGAGTGAAAAAAGCGTGCTTATTTAAAAATCTGATTTATACTATGATGACAAGTAAACTTTTAATCCAATTTGTTAAAAACAAACAACGTTAGGTTAAAAGAAGACTTCACTTTCTAACATTTTTATGCAGTCTAATTCAACTTTTTCAACAAAGGGCCAATAACCTATCTAACAAAATCTGCTATAGCTGCAGTGATTGTAGTTTGATTGAGACTTACGGACAATCTTTCCATAAAAGCTGTCAGACGCTACTGCATAACACAATTGGAAGCTTATTTATGGACCTTACCTGGATATTTTTTAATCAACAAACCTGATCAACATGTTTGAAGTAATGTAATTCTTCTGCTCGGCTGCTAATACCTGAAAATGTCCTAACTGTGCTGTGAATACTTTGCATTATTTGTTAAGCAGCAACAGTGGGGCTTGATACTGTACAAGGCATGGAATTTGCAAGCTAAGCACACATTCTGGACCTTTCTGGATTAAAACCCTGATCAGTACCTAAAATGCAGATATTCTCCAAAACTAGAAAACTTCAAGGTCCAAAGCTTTGTGAACCCAAAAGGGATGAATATAAATTAATTTCATTCTAAGGATATACAATTTGTTTCTAGCCCTGACAAGTAATACAATCTCAAACTTCAGAATACAGTTTTTCTACTGCATCACCATACTCAATGGACAGCTACTTTAAATCAGTATAAAGCAGCATTCTAACAGAGGTTCAGGATATATTGGCTGCTAAAATCATATATATAACAAGTGGTAAAAAGACAATGACATATTTTGAAGTATGGGATTCACTTGGTCACTGGAGCTCCTCTTGAAACTGAAAAAAGGAACTGCTTGTGATGTCAGCAGCAGCACTAGACTACAAGGGCTTCTGAGAGTATGCTAGGCAAGGGAACTCCCACAGAAAAAATAAATATGAACCACTAAGGGTTTTTTTAAACCATTGAGAAAGTTTAAAGAGCAAGTGAGTACCAAACTAACAAGAATTCTTTAGTCTACAGGCTCAAAAGTGTAACTTGGATGAAGTCAGTGCAACAAGACACTCAGTCTTTCAATGTCTGAATCCAAATAATAAGCATTCAAGTACAGATAAAAGCTGAAATGACTGCAGTTTCTGCCTTCCATCATACTGACTTTCATTGACTATCAACACATATTCTGGGTCAGCAAAACTTTGACTCTAGTGTATGGCTTCATCTTAGGAAATTAACTACATCAGTATATAATCACCGAATTTATGGCTCATTCAACTGTAAGTCTAAGAAATGTTCCTTATCTGGTTTTAAATAGCACAGGGAACACTGGCACAAAAGAGGTGCATACTGATTGCCATTCAGTGTGTCTGCCAACACTTAAGAAAATTCAGGACTTCGTAATCTGCAGCATTTTTAAATTGCTATAAACCAGGGGTCTCCAACCTTTTTAAGCACAAGATCACTTTTTGAATTTAAGTGCAATGTAAGATCTACCTCAAACCCAAATACCCTTGCCCCGTCCCCTTTGTAACCCTTCTCCAAGGCCCTGTCTCTGCTCACACTGTCCTCCCTCCCTCCCCCATTCTTTCTCCCTTTCACCAGGCTGGGGCAGAGGGTTGGGGCACAGGCTCTAGTTGTGGGCTAAGGGATTTGGAGCGTGAGGGGGCTCTGAGCTGGGCCTAGGGCAGGGAGTTGAGGTGCAGGAGGAGATTCATGAATGGGGGCAGGGGATCAGAGCTGGCTCTTGCTGGACACTGCTTATCTCGGGTGGCTCCTGGGTGGTGGTGCAGTGGGGCTAAGGCAGGCTCACCGCTGTCCTGGCCCTGCACCATGTTCCAAAGCAGCCAGCAAACTCCCGCCATCCCAAGCCCTGTTGTGCTCCCTCCCCTCCCCACCCATTCTGTGGAGATAGAATACATGGTGGAAGAGGGGGCACCCTGACATCAGCACCACTCTTCTCCCTCCCCGTCCTGCACAGCAAGCAGGAGCTCCCAGGGCGGGGGCAGCTCCAAGGCAAAGGGGAAGAGGTGTGCAGCAATGCTGCACTTGATAATAGTCTCTTGGCCATATTAGTCAAGATCACTGGTCAGAGGCTCCAAGATCTACCAGTAGACCCTGATCTACTGGTTGGTGACCACTGCTATAAACAATCAAGCAATGTTGTTGGTGATCTTTGTACAGACACCACTTATGCGCAATAGACAGCAGTCTCTATCTGCCAAAATCTTCAGCACACCTAATAAGCATGTGACAGGACTATCACCGTTACAACATATACTTATCCTTTTAAACACAGTAGTTTAATAAGTACAGAAATGTTTGCTTCCTTGCTTGGCATATTATAATCTGATTTGGAGGCTCCGATTTCGATAGGATACAATCGCAACAAGAACTCTTGCCCCTTTTATTATTTCATCAGACCTATGGAAAGCAACATTTTTGTTAGACCACTTTGAGAAGAGGTTCTGGTCAGACATGCATCCAATGGGAATTTCTACTACTGGAAATCAGCTATGATAATCTGATTTCTTTTTAGATTTTAACACATAAATGCCTACTTTAATTTTCACTATGTTGTTTATTATGACCCGAGCCAGAAGATTATAAGCCTCAGTATGACTAACTTGATGCTTATGTTGATGTATTTTAAAATACAGCCAAAGTCTACTATAAATACTAGGGATGTTAAATTGAGTATAATCAACTAATTAACTGACTGATTAGTCAATAAGCAGGGGAGCTGCAGTGGGATTAGCTCCTGTGGGGAGCTAACCCAGCAGTGGCTCTTCCTTTTAAACGTATTAAGAGCCAACAGGCTTTTAATACATTTAAAAGGCTGGTGTGCACGGGGGGAGGGAGGAGAAGACAACACATGGGAAGAAGAGACCAGGTGTGAGCTAGGAATCAGCTGTCCTGGCTCACGCCAGGTTGCCCCCCTCTGCGCCTCAGCTTTTTAATATATTAAAGAGCCAACAGGCAGAATCCTGTCTGCCTGCCCCACCCCCCATGGGGACAGTGCTGGGGGAATCAACTTTTAAGGCAGCAGGGGTGGGAGAGCAAATAGTCAACTAGTACCTTGACTGTCCGATAAGCTTATGCTTATCAGACAGTCGACTAGTCACTTACATCCATAGTAAGTACAATACTTTGCACCAAACATGCCCTACATTGATCCTCATGGTCTGAGTTAATGAACTGTCAGCCCAACAGTTTAAAAAAAGGTATACAGAGAACAAGGAAGAGGAAGAAAATTCTTCTTGAGCCTATGAAGAGAGCTCATTCTACAGCGATCAAAATAGAACTTATGGCAGAAGTCTACAAAAGAACGCTTGCAACGAAGTATCACATAATTTCCCAATGCATACATAGATACTGAAACAAGACACATGATATAGACAGTCTATAAATTCAAATTTTCAAACTGATCAGTATTCTTGTCAACCCTTAGAGCTTTAAAAGTGGAAAATCTAACAGCAATATCTCTGAATATTAATTCTTTCAGAATACCATTTAGTTTAAAACCATAAAATAATCTATATTAAAACTACATATTTTCCCCTGGTAAAAAAAAAGTCTAGGATAAATATTCAGTATTGCCACTGGCATCCAAATGAGAAATTCAAGTTGTCCCAAAAATGTGCCAACCATTACTATTGGTCATTTAAATTCAGTCTGTAAAGCAGCTACCTTGTAATTTGAAAGTGAACAACTATACATTCTTCTGACAGAAAAATCTGTTAGTAATCTGTCTGAGCTTCCCACAAAGCACAAAAAAACCTATCCCACAGTAAATACCTGTGTAAAGCTTATCTGTAAATAAAATTGTAGTGCAACTATTTATAGACAAAATTATTTCAATAACATTGTCATGTGTTGCAACTTATTTCCTCCAAACAACTGGTATGTTAGTACCCCAGAAGTGAAATTTCCATGAATTTGCTTATAAACAAATTAGCAAACAGAACACGAAAGACAAAAGATATTTGGTACATAAAAAGCAGAAAGTTTAGAACTTGTTACAACTTTTTGCTTGTTATTTGACCTTAGAAAAAAACATTAAGATTATTTAGAATATAAATAAAGTGATTTTACAACAGTAACAATGAAAGTATACTTTATAATAATGACCGTTAAGAAAATAAGTGAAACTTCATGTCGTGATGCCTACCTACCCTTAGTGGTTGTGATTCTATGCCTCTGTGATAAAGACTTGCAAAACTGTGGAGCAAGTAAATTTTTGATTACTGAATGAGGGTGAATAGCTTTGGTGCCTGCTAGAACGTTCACAACAAATCTGTAAGGCCGAATATTAAGGAGTTGTTGGAAGTGCATACTTTGCTAGTACAATTTTTTTCCCGTCTTGAAAGAGTTGTAGATAATGACAATGTATTTTATGATTACTAGTATTTCTATTTAGCCTTATGGCATCTTCCACTGTAATAAAAGCAAAAAACTAAACATTTTGATTATGGATAATCCCGATGCTATAATTAGGAATGCTGGAGGATGGCATAGAAGATTTCAGAA
Source organism: Apalone spinifera (assembly GCA_030068395.1). Taxonomy (NCBI): domain Eukaryota; kingdom Metazoa; phylum Chordata; order Testudines; family Trionychidae; genus Apalone; species Apalone spinifera. Next base: position 7,050,694 of record JANRFK010003894.1, on the reverse strand, counting down.
TGAAAAAGTACATTTTGCTCAGAAGAGTATTATTAATTTTGCAGCAAGAACTGAGCATGTAGACAAAAAAGGATTAGAGAACAAAATACATGCATCTCTCTTACATTCTGATAGTAATCTAAGCAGAGTTAGATTCTTTAGACTTCCAGACAGGTGTTTGTGCAGTGGAGCCCGGCTGGGACAGAATTACCTTTCCCCATCTCTTGAGGGGGCATTAGCTTTTAAACCTGCACTAGTTCTTTTGATCTCCTGTGTTTGCCAGGCCTCTTCCTCTCCTAATATTGTCTTTTAACAAGACTTAAGTGTTTGCTGAGAAGTGACTTGTCATAGGCTATTTTATCTTCCTGTTGTTTTTCCCCCCCTGGTGCTCTCTTATTAAACTAACCCAATATGTTAACATAGTGCACTCTAGAACATACAATATCATAAGTCACAGAGCAGCTCCAAGTTAGTCAGAGCTTTTGAGAACCGAACTGAAGTCATCGTCCAAACTAGCATTTGAAATTACTGGGACTGACCTGTGGATGATTATTTTGGTGTCTCATCACCAATCATATGTTTATGCTTCTATAGTTCCAGAAATGTTACCATAATTTACATATAAGGATGATCCTTAATTATAGTAGAACTTGGAAAAGATGAATATATGATATTCATAGCAAATAAGCATTATTGTACCTTAGCCTTCACTTTACAACCTGGGGCTAACTATGTAGTTATCCTTTAGCTAAACTTCTAAAACATTAATGCACAGGAAATTAAGGCGCGCGCACACGCACGCGCACACACACACGCACACACTTTCTGTTTTTCTTCCAGCTGAAGACTTCAACCTAAATACAAATAATTCTTAAAGCTGAAATACTTTCACATCAGTCTAATCCAATTTCAATGCTGCAGCTTGACTGCCATTGTCAAATTACATACAGCAATATTAAAAATTTTGGATATGTTTCCTCAGGTTAGGCATATTTTTTTAAATGGGTAATGGAAACTTGTCCTGTACACAAACTGTCCTCTCTAAACAATAAACAAGGCCTTATTTTTACAGTGCTGTAACAAAATGATAATCTGCTTTTAAAATTATACATATTTTTCAATATCTACATTGTTGCTTGCAATGAGAAGCCTTTGATGTCATTCATATTACCATTAGAAGCAAGAGTAATCAAAGACACAGTTAACGGTCATCTCAAAGGTTTTTAAAAGTTTGTAATGTTCTTTTAAACTACCAATTGGCTCAAGTATGTAGTTTGTATATTTTTGATTACAGTAAAAGACGTATTTTATGTTCAAGTTTTTTAGCAGAAATCTACCACATTTAGAGATATATTAAATTGTGATCTTACATTAAATTGATTCATATACAATTTCTTAAAAATTCATTTACGATTTTGGTTTCAAGACAAAAAAACTGGATAAACTATTTTTCATCCTGCACTTTAGGCTATGGTTAGAAAACACCTTTGCTCTCCACCCCTACCCTACCATTACCATCAAAGCAACAGAATCTAAACATCACAAGTAAGTCACTTTCAGAGTTATCAATGTTTTCCCTACCACAACGACTAATAAGTTACAGCAAGAAATGTCGGCCTTAGTCAGCGTAGGCATTAGGAGGGAAAAAAAGTCCTAAGAAGATTTGTATAATAGCAATTCAACCATATGACTACATGATTTCTAATTTCCATTTTGTTAGTATCAAACTAGATTGTTCAGAGACTCCCATTTACAATATGGTATGCCATATGGCTAAAACTGGATATTAAAATTGAGAATATCAGTTACCAATCCACTAATGCTGAGAGCCAAAATCCATGGACAGTAAGAATTTAATCCAATTCAAAGACTGCAACATGAGCCAAGCCCTACCTAGAGAAGGCAAAACCTACCATCATTTTAGCAGAGAGCAACAATCCACATATCTCAATCACAAGAATAAACTCAGTAACTAGATGTATCACTTCCTTAATACTTCTATACCCTTAATCTTGCTTTGTTATGAATATATTTCTGGATCTTGACTTTCTCAAAGGATCTAACTTAAAACCCTTCTGACAGGATTTTTTAAAAAGCACAAATTTTAGCAAAATTGCATATACCTTACATTGATTTGATATAGTTACTGATATTTAATTTCACACTGTGATTGAGAAATCATAACTCAGAACACAACCGCTAAGGAAGATCAGTTAGTTGCTTTCTTCATGACCCAACTTAAACCTTTAGAACACCAGGAAGTTGTTACATACAACAGCTAAGATCATCTTGTTTGGTTTGGGGGAAGGGTGCCCCACAATAGCCGAAAATCAAACTATTCTTCACATTCCAAAATAATTGCTAATTTCCATGCATATTAATACTCTAATAAGTTTTAATTGTTTCAGTTTTTAAGATTGCTTTACTAAATATTCACAACTGGTACCATTTATAACAGCTTCCATGCTATATATTCAAATGGTGAGAAACACTGCTGCTTTTATTTATGTTATAAAATTGTGAATTTTAATTCAATTTAATATTCCATCTTCAGATATATTCTGTAAAGTGAAGGGATGGCCTTAAAGTTGTCCCAGCTAGATTTACAATGGATTCTGAAAACAGAGCACCAAAGATGTCATGAAAGGATGCTTGCTACGTACACAATGGCCTGGGAACTACAAAGACTAAACAGGGATAAATGCAAGTGATCTTAGTCACTCATACAGGAATACACTTCATTTTTCCAATTCTTGTTCTTAAAGTGAAAAACAAGAAAAATCTGAAATATTAAAAACTAATGAAGCTAATTTCAAAATCAGTGACATAAAATAAATATTGAAACCGAAACTTAATGACAGGTCCTTAAACAAGTGTCCTTTAAATTATTTATTGAATCAGTTATATAGACAATTAATTTCTTCAATATTTATCTTCATTTTGAAAACTGGAAATTGTGCATTTTCAATATTTAATACAAAATATAAAAAGAAAAACCTTAATCACAAAAAGGGTTTTGTGGCCCAATACAAAAGTAAGCTATAAAACAGATTGGTTATTTAGAGTATAACCAACAGCAAATGATGGATTATACAAAAATAAATCCAGAGAGCAGCAATTAAATTCCTGATCCATTATCAAGGGTTTAGAGGTCATCTGAATACAAGACATATTATAAACCAGCCAAATATTTTTAGAATAGTATAACATGTATTTTAAACTTGTTAACAGTCATTTGAAAATGCCGGGGAATAAATCTATTGTATTAACTAGAGTCTAATGTAACATCCTCTATAAAATAAAAAGAAAGTTAATACTAGTATAAATAATAAACATCAAACTACCAATAGGGAATGTATGCCTTTTGCAATATAAAAGACCTCTTTTTAAAAGCCTAATGTAATTTTTTAAATATGACATGTACCACATAAAACAAAGAACAAGGTTTTAATAGCCAAGTAACATTTTTCTTCCACCTCTCTATTAAGGAGAGCATAATGATCTAAGTCTGACAACAATTTCAGGTCAAATGCAGTTTTAAAAGCCTCCACAAATCATCTGAAGATTCTCAAGCAGAAAAGAGCTGCTCCTTTGTATCACAAAAAAAGGCTACTTTGGGCCTGATTACTGCTAGATTGGTAAAACAAAATTTTACAAAGCCATTCACAAAGGTTTTTATATACACATTATAGATTATGGGAAAATATTTTTAAATAGTCTATTTGTGGTTAAAATAGAAAACAAAGTAAAATGTTCCTAAATACCATTATAAGAGGCGTTAGATGGTAGAAGAAAATGATGTTCGTGTTTTATCCAGTCACAGCCTACGTGAAAATCTCAATAAAACTATTTACTCCTCCCACCTACTCTATCCTCCCATCTATATGGGGGAAAACCAACAAAAATTAAAATAGAAAGAAAAACTCAATGTTTGTTTTACCATTCCCTCAATCAACTTCCCACTGCAAACAAAAAAAAATATGAGAAAGCAAACAGAAAAGACATTAATATTTAAGAAATAAGATCTAGTTGAACAGAGCTAAGATGAGGAGTTGAAAATGAGAGAGCTGCCTTGCTGCAAACGCCATCTTGTTGCAGTTATTGGGCCCAGGCACAGGAGGGTCCATTCATTCACAGCAAAAAAGAAAATCAGACACACACCCTCGGTAAGCTGCAGCCACCAGAACAACTGCACTATTATCACCCCGCTCCCCAAAAATACACGCTTATCTAGAATGTCTTACACAGAACACTTACGCAGAATTTAAATCTCAGTGCAATCCCTTATTGTTTTCCACATGCATTTTACAAATAAAGTGACAGCACTTTTTCTTGATTCACATCCTTGTGCTCAGCAAACAAGCTTCAAAATGTGGAATAAGCCTCCAAGGACTGACTAAGTGCAGAAATGATCAAACTGCAAAAATGTTTTGTCTCATTTCATTTTCAGTTTTAAATCCCTTCCCCTTGAGTTCAATCAGTTGTCTGTAGGAACAGTTTCACTGGTTTTTTAAAGCTTCCGTTTATTGCAAGATGTTCTTTGCTCTTTGTTTCTACTGTGTAGACAATACCTAATAATGTAGCACCTTACGTGAAATGAGTCCCAAGTAGTGACTTGGTCAAAGAATGTTGAAAAATCACGTTTGTTAAAATTTCAGCTAATCTTCACAAGTGATAAATTGACATCTTGGAATAACTCGTCATCCCGACAAGGTTGTTTTTTTTTTTTAAGTCTTGACTATTCCTAATCCATTATTCATTACTTAAAATATAAACACTTTTACATTTTTTTAATTTTTACATGCAGTTTTAGACTTGAAATTTTAAAAAGCTACACTTTGGAAACCCCTTTAATGGATAAAAATGTACTGAAAACATTTTCATAAGGAAGCTGTGAATTTGGGGGATGGGCATTGCTTTTAATATTTTTTAACATTTCATCTGTGCAGAAACTCCCTTAGTCTGCTGTAGCAAACATCCTCCATGATCTTTTATATTACACTTACAGGCACACGAAAATATGCAGCACCATAACAGATGGAGGAACAACAAATATGCAAGCTACATAAATCCCTTAGCTATGTTATTAACAACACTTACTTACATACCCACCCTTCCTCCCACAGCCAAAAACAATGTGAACCCACCCTCCAAGCCCCAGATGTTCCCTTTCCTGGGCTAGGGGCTGCTTGGAGTCTCACCCTGTTTGCCTCAACCTTGTCTCCTCTTAATCAATTTTCCACCATTACAGCCCAGACACACACACACACACACACCCCAAAGCATTTTCTTGAGCCTTCCCGGCCCCCCCCAAACGCGCTCCCTCAGTAGGGCTCAAATTCTTTGCCAACTCACCTTTCTACCTTTACACATACACACACAAAGAACAGCACCGTGCCTAGTGTAAATCACTCCAGCCTAATTGCAATTAAAAATGGAACCCTGCAAAATCCCGGGTTCTCCTCCCTTCTCGTCATAAAAAAAAAGCCCTTCAAAAGAAAGCCTCACTCCCACTCCTACCCCCACCTCTTCCTCCTCCGGCAGCCAGAGCCTGACTTGCGAGGGGAAGCTGA
>JANRFK010003894.1:7025796-7040689 GCA_030068395.1 Apalone spinifera | reverse complement strand
CTAGCTATTACCATTTAGGACAGGGGAGGGAAAAATACAGCCCTCAGGCTGGATCTGGCCTGCTAAGCCTCCAGATCTGGCCTGTGGGAGTCTCTGCCAGGCTCTCTGCCTGACTTGCTCCTGCATACTGCTCAGAGCAGTTCTCTGAATGTTGCAAGCCCCAGGGGAAGTGAGAAGAGGCGTCGCACACTCCCCTCACCCCCAGCAAAATCTTGCAGCTCCCATTGGCTATAACTGGCCAATGAAAGCTGCCTGTTTTCAGGGCAGAAGTGTGCAAAGTACCCCTCCCCACTCTGGCTTTGCATAGTTAAGAGCCACATGTGACCCCTGCAACTGATGCAGGGGCATGGAAGGCAGGGACTCTGATTGAGGAACCAGATGGGCTGCTGGTCAGAAGCTGCCCAGGTAAGTGCCTCCTGGCCAGAGCCTACCTCTGGCACACATGCCCCTCCCGCTCCTCAACCTTCTGCCGCCCTTTTTCACTCCTACCCCATGTAATCCACTCTCTGAACTCCTGCTTCTGCATCCATACTCCCTCCAGATCCTGCAACCCCTCCTAAACCCCTCCTCCAGGTCACAACCCCCTCCCAGATGTTGAACCCCTATCCCCAATCTCTGGTCCTAAACCAAATCTCTGCACTCCCTCCTACTCTCCTGGTCCAGATCACAACTCCTTCCAAGGCCCTGCACCCTCTCCTGCATCCCAGTCTCCTGCCCAAGGTCACAACCCACTCCTTCGCCCATTCTCCCTCCCAGATCACACATTCCCCCCCCCCCCCCCCCCCCCCCCCCCCCCCCACATGCCAATGCCTTACCCCAAGCTCCCTTTGGACACCCCCACCCCCATCAAAAATATTGCCTATTATTAATGCTTGGTTTAGGAGGAGTTCTTTAACAAATTGACTCACAAATAGATGAATAGACAGACTCACATTTCTAAAATAAAAAATACACACACACATATACATACAAATACTTATTGAACCTCTCTAATTCAGCACTCTGATCCAGCAACATCCCTGGTCTGGCATGATTTTAGTTAGCCAGATGTCCATTTATCATGGGTTTGGCCAACTTTTGCATGGTCCCATACAATTTGTTTACAGCTACCAGTCCTGGCTCTCAGTATTCTATGTTATTTAGCTCTAATATACACCCAAATGTCTTCTAAGAGCCCATTAAGCAGTGGAAGTGATGGTAATGCTGCTAGACAATATTGACCTCCTCTGGTTCAGCAAATTATCTGGTTCGGCACCAGTGAAGAGAATCCTGAGCTTTTAAAAAAGATGCTTTCAGAATTATAGACTACTCCTCAACCAGGGATCCATTTCTAAATTCTGGGCTACATTCTGGGCTAGGTTAGAACTGGACTGTGCAACCTATTTCAGTATATGGAGGGGGAGGGGGAATAGGAAAAGGGGTTGAAGAAGCATAACCTAGTCCTAGATGTCAAAATGCATACTTCCAATGCAGCTTTGGAGTGGTTCCTGGTAGAAACTTTCCTAGACTAGTTGCTTAATTATGACTCACCTCCCAACAAAAATAATGAATAATATGAAGTTATACTGTTAAACCCTCCCCCCCCCAAAAAAGAATGGAGAACACTTTTTTTTTAAAGACTAACTAGACAAGTCAGTTCTGTTGTATTTTAAAGGCTGTCAAAATAGTTTATCTGCTGTTTGCACATAGTGCCATTTTGAAAGTTAAGGTGTACACATAACATCTATTTTGCAACACAGCAAATGCCTAATTTTCCCATAATATATAAACAAAAGTAAAACCTAAAACAAAAGTATGCTGTAGTCCCCAAAGAAAAGTAAACATATTACAGGAATCTAGTAATTTTTAACTGTCCATAGTATTCCTTTGTGCTCTCAATATTTGAGACCTTTCTCTGACTGCAAGTTGTAGTTGAAATTTGCCACTCATGACTGGAGATTCTAATTTCACAGTGAAAATAGAAATGTTTAATTCTGTCAGTCAGTCCAACCTGAAATGTCTGGAACAACTGAAGCAAATTAGTTATAGCTGAAGCAGATGGAACATTTCATTCTAACTATGCTCAAAATGCCAGAAACCACCATAACCTTCTTGCACTAGGGTTCCCACAGATGGCAAAACTTTTTCAAATGCCAGCTGAAGCAATGGTGGGAATCTTGAAACGTGCTAGTGTTGCTATGTCCTAGCTACCTAGACTTCAGAAGAAACTTCATCTGTGAGCTGGTTATTCTGTTATTCTACATTATGGAATTTCTTGCATTTTCCCCTAAATCATCTGGTTTTAACTGATGTAAGAGTCAGGATTCTGAGTTAGTTGGACCGTGAGACTGATATGGTATGGCAATTTTTATGTTCCGTTGAAAACTTTTTCAAATATGGCTATGGGGCTCACTTGGTTATAGACTGAAGCTGTTTATTACATTCCTCAAAACCCTATAATCTTGGGATGCAAGAATCTTGCACGTTGCACTTTAACATAAGACTTGCATGTTACAGTGCATTGCACATTGTCAGTAAAGCTGTGAAAAACCATTGTTCAATCACACAGGAACTATAAGCCTTTTGTGTAGAACACAGAAAATCTGGTTGTTAAAATGAGAATATTCAATATAGTGTAGAACACTATGAAATATTTTCTAGTAGGGAACAATTGTATTACACACAATTTTAGTTAGCTACCAGCTTCAGAGTTAGAGGACTTTGCTTTTAGACCAATATAGTATTGGATTTCATACACAATGAAGAGAGCTATATTCTAACTTTCAACCCCCTGGCTTCACTCCTGCTCATGTAGACATGTTATTGCTGCTAACATTCAAAAAATGGAAGTCTGAGGGTTAAAAGTATCTATGCCGACAGTAATGTGTAAACATTAACTTTGGAAACATTGTGTATTAGAAATGTTGTATTCCATTATGCCATCTGAACGTTGTGGCTTTGCATAAAATAATTGAACAGTGGTGTTTCCAAGTGGTTAGAACAGGGAAGTGGTTAACTACTACTGGGTTATTTCTTGCTCTGCTATACTAAGATGTAAACTTGTGCAAACCTTTTCACATGTTGATGCCTCAGACACACCATCTGTAAATAGAGTCACAATGATAGTTGCCCACAGAGGTGTTTTGAGACGTTGTGTTCATAAAATACCTTGAGATCTTCACATTAAAAGTGCTACAGAAGTGCAATGTAATTTCATTCTAGTCCTTATGCTTGACTAAGATTGCATTTGCATTATGTAAAAATAAATGGACTCAGAGATATGACAGTTTCTTCTTTTGTTTGTTAGATCTTGTTTGGCTTAATGATATCTGTGGTTCAGTAGGTCTCTTTTTATCACCAAAATTACATTATATTTTAAAAGTTGAATGGAACTGGAAATTATGTTTACTTGAAAGTTATTTTATATTTCAGATTTCCAGATGCCTAGAATTAATACACTGGTACTCAATATTTAACAAAGAACTTTCAACATTTTAGAGCATGTAATGTTAGTCTACCTATAACAAAAGTCCTTTATCTTCTGTTCCTAGCATGCACTGGGGCTTCTTGTGCAAAATTTCAGAAAGCTTTGATTGTCTTAAAATATGGTCAGGAACATATTTGGTATCATTCTTATTCAGTAGTTTATTACATCTAAGTTTAACCCGCTTCATATTTACAGAGCTAATATACTCTGATTATATATATCCACATCAAGTGAATTTTAGGTCAAAAGCTGTGTATTAAATGAAGTATCCAAAAGGTATTTAAAGTTTTCTGTGTGTATATGCACATAATTTAAACCACCCTGAGCACAAAATCTACTTTCTTGCCCTTTCTCATGTTGCTAGTGGGAAAAAAACCCCACATTTTTGATAGGTGAAATATTATCTTAAGTCTGTAAGTAGAATTCACAGCACTTTTGAGTGAATGATAACAGCCATGATCCTGCAATGAGTTCTGTGCTAGATTCATTGCAAGACTTGGGCCCAATTTATTATATAAATTATCTTGCATGTTATAATTAATTTAATTCAATTATCATTCCAAACAATGAATAAAGTAACATTTAAAAACTGATTACAAACTTTAATCTGGACACCCATTGTTTAATGTTGTACATGTTAGGGATAGCAATTGCTATACAACTTAATGGTAAAATGGAATTATTCAATTTATGAGTATGCTTAAAACCTCATAATTTTATTCCTATGGCTTGACTGTGTTAAGTGCTGAACACCTACTGATCTTACGAACTTTGAAAGGAGCCATCAGGAGCATGCACTTAGTGACTATTTCAGCAGGAGGCTCCAAAACTGGTATATTGTTTAGTGACAAGTCAGTTGATTTCTGTTGGATCGATAAATTTGAGTAAGCATTAACTAAGTTATTGTGATAGTGAGAGAAGTATTCTTACCTCAGATGACAGGCATCTTAAATATAATTATATGGACAGAAAGATTAGGTGTAAAAGCAATTTGAAAATTATCAAACAGGGCTGTGAAAAGAGAGTAATGTTTAGATTGCAAAATGTTTAGATTGCAAATTACCAGCTAAAATTCAACCAACTTAGTTTGGGGAATACAGTTATTTCCCTATACCAATTATCTTCTCTTTTCCATTGCTACATATTTCATTAAAAATAGACATACAAATTAAATATGTCTAACTTCTGATATAATTTCAGGGAATAATCTGAAAGTGTGATTTAGGGATGTGAAGGACTAGTCAACTAGTTGCTCTCCCCCCTCTCCACCGCCCCCCCCCGCTGTTTCTATCAGATGGAGGCAGCAAGCGGGGGGGGGGGGAGAAAAGAGGGTACTTCATAGTGGCAATGCCACTTGAAGCCTGGTGCCAGACCCCGGGTTCCATGCAGCACTGCCACTTTGAAAAGCCGGGGCCAGCTGGGGTGTCCCCAGGCTACATGGGGCATTTCAAAGTGGCAGCACCGTGTGGAGCCCAGGATCAGCTAAAAACTCCCCAGCTGATCCCAGGGTCCATGCAGCTCTGCAGCTTTGAAATGCCACAGTGGCGTATCAAAGCGGCAGCGCCTCATGGAGCCCGGGGTCCGCATCCCCAGCTGACCCTGGGCTCCATGCAGTGCTTCCTCCTTTGAAGTGTAGAAACAACCCTAACGCTGTTGCTACACTTCAAAGACAGAGGTGTCTTGTCAACTAATTGAGTAGTCAATGCAAAATGCATCAACTATTCGATTAGTCAGTTACCTGATACTTAACATTCTTAGTGTGATTTAAGAGTGTTGGTGTGATTCTGGAATAAGAGATGGTCTCTTGGTTTATTATTTTTGGTTGTTTTTAGAAATTTTACTCTACTAAAATTACTCAGTTGGAAGTCACCAACTAGAAGTCTTAGTACCGGCTGAATCTCTCTAGTTTGGCACTGTCTGATCTGGCAACATTCATGGTCCAGTATGATTTTAGTTAGCAGGATGGCCACTTATCATGGGTGTGGCCAAGTTTCTCAAAGTTTGTTTACAATCACCAGTCCTGGATCTCAGTGTTCAGTGCTGTTGTTTAGTTCTAATTTATCCCTAAATGTCTTGTAAGAGCCAAGTAGGCAGTGGAAATGTTAGTAATACTGCTAGACAATATTGACCTTCCATGATTTGGCACTGGTCAGGTCCCAAGGCTGCCAGTCTAGAGAGGTTCAACCTGTAATTTGTATTTTTCTGCTACTGGTGCATTATTGTTGTACATTAAATGGAGCTATTGAACTTTTTTCTGTCTTTCTTAGGGAATGGTATTTATAGCTGTCTGGTGATAATCATCCGCTTTTCTCAGAGTCTAGGGACAAGTGATTCATAAAATTCATACAGCATTTTACATTTTACATGGATAAAATTTGTAAAGTTGAAATCATTCAGATAAAATAACAATACAATTTGCAAGCAAAAATTAATCATTTTCTAAGAAACGGGAGACTGCTGACAAAATACTCAACAGTAAAACATCATGAGTATATAATATTTCTAGACAATATGTAATAATGTCACTTTCAAATAATTTCTTTTATGAATTGAATTATACTTTAGGGGGAAAAATTAGGTCTTTTCATTCTTGTTTAACAAAGATCATTCTCTTTTAGGTATATAATAGATCCCTCCTTCCTTCTCTCTTATTTTAAATGTTTTTCTGATTCCCATATTCTGTGGAAATGAGAATGTTTTGATTTTAATTGTTACACAGAAAGCAGGGCTATTATGTTTTGGTTTAATGAAAAAGTAAACTTTATTAATCTTTTAAATTAATAAAATTTGTTATACAACACCTAGGGAAATCAAAAATGATGTGACCGAGTTCTTTATCTTTGTTTCAATCTAAAATGTATTAAAGTTAAGCATGAGTGAATTGTAGAGTATTTTATACATAATTTAAGGATGGCAGAAAGAATGGAAATTTGGCAAAGGGACTAGAAAGAGAACTTGAATGGACTGTTAATAGCTAATCAAGTATCACACACTGATTTGGAGTAGAAGTAGTAAATATTTCTATTATGGTAGTGCTCAAAAGCCCCAATTAGGGGTCTTATGGTGCTGGGAGATGTAGAAATACAGATGAGAGGCAGCCTTTGCTTTCATTTGCAGTCAGGGATTATAAAGAATCTAGATTTTGATAATGAAAGAGAATTCTGGAACTGGAAGATTTTAAAAATAGACTGATAATGGATGAACTCTAAAAGAGAAATATCAGAAAAATAAGAAGGTGAAAACTACACATTATTCAACAATCCTGCTTTTTGTGGGTATTCAAATCTTACCTGTTTACTTTACTGTTAAAATTCAAGTTTTATTACTTTTTAACATTACCAAGCTACCACAGCAATGGGAGAGCAAGTTGGATTCTGTTCTAGCTCGTGCAACAGCTTGAGAATTGTTAACTAATTTCCTGTTGCAAAATCTTTAGTAGTAGTGATAGTACATGAGCCAGAAAGAACTCTGCTTTATTTTCAGATGCCACATTTGCAGGGCTGCAGCATTAATTTCTATGGCAAATCAGGCTGGGACTTGAATTAGTTCAGAGGAGATCTTTACCCAGCCCCAGCTCCCTCAGACCTGTCAAGTGAATGAAAACATATGAACTTCTCTCTCTCTTTTATGTATATCTATCACTTGATTTTTTCTCCATCAGAAATTTAGGAGTGGATTGTTGTAACCCTCCTTACCTCATAGCCTTTAAGGTCAGAAGCTGCAGATGAACTCTTTACTAAAGGTCCCAACTGAAAGAGCACTCAAGTTTCCACAGTCCTATAATTGCATATGTGGATTATTTAATGTGTGACTGACTTCCTTACTGCTATTTATATTTAATCAATGTATTTATGTACCCAGTGTTTTTTTTGTGATGGTACTGCCCAGTACGCAGTACCGGCACCTCCAGACACAGTACCAGCACCTCCAGTCAGAGCTCAACAACTTTTCCCCTGGAGTACTGACACTGGCACCTTTTTTTTTTTTTTTTTAAACAAAAAAGCACTGTATGTACTCATGTTAAAAACCCATAAAGCAAAAATGTTAATCTTACACTTCAATCAAAACATAGTTAGGCTTGGACTTAGTCTGATCTTTTTTCAACCAGCAGTTTCATAGCCAGTATCTTTTGTCTGAGTTACTGTACACAAACAATTGTAGGAAAAGCTCAATGCCAAGGAAATTGGCAAAGGTTTACAGACCTATTCAGATTTTGTTAGTAGCCCTACGAGGGGTGAATTGGTTATTTCTAGTTATTTTTATGTCTATTATACTAACTAACTATATTATATTAAAATACAGTATCTAACAGAATTTTATTTCCGTGTCCTGGCATGTAATTTTCTGCAGTTCCTGTACGTAGCATCTGAATTAGCACAATATAATGTTGCATTGCTTTATTACCAGGAGGTATACTTGATACATTTATGAACTCGTTAAATGTTTATACATATCTGTGTTTATATATAACAGGGGTTAAAAAAGACTAGATACATTCACAGAGGTTAGGACCATCAATGGTTATTACCCAAGATGGGCAGAGATGGTGTCCCAGCTTGTGTTTGCCAAAAGTTGCTGAGAATGGGAACAGGGGATGGATCATTTGAGGATTACCTCTTAATTCCCTCTGAAGCACATGGCATTGGCCACTGTCAGAAACCAGAATACTAGGCCTGATGGACCTTTGGTCTGATCCAGTATGGCCGTTCTTCTTTTCTTATATAAGTTAGGTGGAAGTGCAGATAATTTAGAATAAACTAAGGACAGAATTTGCCTGTAAAGATATTTCACCAAAAGCTTTGTGAAACTTAATTCAAAACCAGATGTTTTGAGTAAACTTTACATACCAAAATTTACTATATATATATATTTCTGCTTTTGCAAAAATATTTATTTTCATTTCATAAAGTGATGATACTTATTAATCCACTAAGAGAAAAAAGTTTCACTCAGGGAAGCATATTTTGTTGTAGAGTCTGTAACCTTCTTTCATTACCTTACATTAAAAAAGTCTGTTATAAATGAGAAATTTATAACCATGTTCCCCATCATCAATACAAGCAGTTAATATCCCAGGTCAGATCCTAAGATGGTGTAAGTTGATATAATTCCATTTAAGTCAAACAACTGCCAGTTTACAGAAGCGAAATATCTAGGATCCTCCGCATAGTGATTCCTATGATTGTTCCCAGTGCCAGCAGCCTTCTCCCTCATCTTGCTATCTGCAGGCATTGCAGTGGGCCACTGTCAGACTTTTCTTGTGGACTATGTTGAAACAGAGCCACACCTGTAACATTTCCTTTCTGTTGTGTTTATGTCTGTGTGAAGGGAGGTATGCAATCAGTGGCCTTGTAAGGAGGTTGATGGTAACGCTAACCTTGATTTTGATCTGCTTTAAGGTCTCATCCCTTTTGATCCAACAAAAAAGAAAAAAACCAAACAAATAAAAAAGAAACACACTAACCCGCCCCCCATTCTTCCAGAATCATAACCTGCCTAGCCTAAAAACTGCATGCAACTTTGAGTTTTGAAGCATTTTAACTTAGAACCATACATTAGCCCCAGCATGACTCAAAGTGCTCATGAACCTTTTCCCTATGCTGGAGCTTTGTAGGCTTGCTGCTTTTTGCCAGCCCTTATTAACGATGCAGTGAAAATCATGGCTGTTGGTTTCTGAGGAGCAGTCCAGGTAGCAAATTGTCAGATTGCATTCATTTTTTAGATTTTTTTTTTAATTCATACTCAATACAAATACTCAGTGAGCACAGGAGGAGGAGGAAAAGGTGGGAGTAACTAGCTCCGTCTCCTCAATTACATTCTTAAGTTTCACAGTTTCTTTCAGCTTGCCTTTTGCTTTGGAACAAAAAAGTTATTTTAAATACTTTCTGAGAATGGAAAACAGAAAATTAGCAAGTTTTCTGGCCAGATGGGAGTCTTCTGGGAGGACGTTAAGGATGAAAACTGGGGGGAAGGGAATGCTAATTAGGAGAGTTGTAGCATGATCTAGTAGTAAGAGCAGGAAGGATAGGGAATCAGGATTCCTGGGTTCTATTCATAGCTTTGCCTTGCATGTCACTTACCTTTTTTGTTCTTGAATTTACTCATCTGTTAAATAAGTACAATACATCTGTAAAATGGATCCCAGCACCAAACGTGCTGCTGCAGCATTAGTGTGGATATGGGTGTACAGAATCTGGGTCATGCCCAGCTCAGCAGTGTGGACACTCGAAGGCTGGTTTGGCTAGCCAGGACCTGGGTACATTTTGAAGCACAGACTTATTCTAAGAATACTTGTGGCCATGTCCACGCTGATAGATGTAAAGAGCTGGAAGTTATAGCGCTGCCCATAGAGTACAGCAGTAAAAATGCTGTTAGGTGTCCACACTGTTGGTTGCCAGCTCAGTAGCACGATCAGACTTGCAGCACCTTTCAGAGCGATGTATTCTGGGCAGTTATCTCACAGAGCATCTCTTCCTCTTCTGCTGCAGAGGTTTGTTGGAAGGCAGAGAGGAGGCATGGGGCATCCTGGTCCTGAGCAAGTGCACTACGGTGCATCGCTTCACATCCCAGCTGCCCCTGTGCTTCTGTCCGCATTTGGCACCATCTTTCAACGGCTTCTGTGCTGTGAGCTCTGCCTCCCCAGTCTGTGGGAATGGATTCCTAGCTACTGATGAAAACGCTGATAGGTCTCACTAATGGCAATCTCACGTCACAAATGACAATCAAGTTATTCCTGAAGCTGCAAAGTGACAATGGTGAGTCTGTGCAGCATTTGTACAGTGCAAGATTTTTTGTGGCATTCATGGAGGTGCTTACCGAAGTGGAACACTGCTTTTAGACTTGGGAAACAAGCCCTGAGTGTTGGGAGCACGTCGTCATGAAAGCCTGGAATGATGAGCAGTGACTGCAGAACTTTTGGATGAGAAAAGCCACTTTTGTGGAACTGTGTGCTGAGCTCGCCCGCATCCTGTGGCACAAGGACATGCAAATGAGAGCTACCGTGCTCGTGGAGAAGTGCATGGCGATTGCATTATGGAAAGTGGTTACTCCAGACAGCTTTTGTTTGGTTACCAATCAATTTGGAGTGGGAAAGTTGACCACTGGACTCATGCTAATGGAAGTGTGTAGGGCCATCAATCGCATCCTGCTGCAGAAGACCATGACTCTGGGCAATGTGCATGAAATTGTGGATGGTTTTGTTTGGATGGGCTTCCCAAACTCCAGTGGGGAAACAGATTCCAATTCTGTCCTCAGACAACCTAACCTCTGAGTAGATTAACCACAAAGGATACTTCTCCATTGTCTGCAAGTCAGTGGATCACTATGAGTGTTTCATGGACATTAACGGTATCTGATCTGGAAAGGTGAATGATGCTTGCATCTTTCAGAACACTGGCCTGTTCAGGAAACTGCAAGCAGGGACATTCTTCACAGACCAGAAGATCATCCTGGGGTAAGTAGAAATGCCCATTGTGATCCTTAGAGACTCTGCCTACCAGTGTTCTCTGTAAGCTGCTCAGCAGCACAGCTTTACAGGTGATTAATCAGCCCTGCCAGTCAGTCAGCTCCGTGCATGGATCCCTGAGCCTATGACAGGGCGGGGCTGATTAATCACTTGTGAAGCTATGCTGCCGCACAGCTTACAGGGAACACTGCTGCCTACCCCTTAATGCCGTGGCTCATGAAGACATATATGGGGAGTCTTGACAGCAGCAAAGAGTAGATCAACAACAGGCAGAGCAGGTGCAGAATGACTGTGGATTGTGCTTTTGGCTGTTGGAAAACCCACTGGCATCATTTATATGGGAAGCTGGCGTTGGTTGATTGTGACATCCCTATGGTTATCACCGCATGCTGTATCCTTCATAATATTTGCAAAGGGAGGGGGGTGAAATCTTCACTCAGGGCTGGACCACTGAGGCTCAGTGCCTGAAAGACAAGTTTGAACAGCTGAGACCAGGGCTATTACAGGAGCGCATATTTCCCTCCTCTCTTTGCAAATATTATGAAGGATACAGCATGCCAGAATGCCTTGAAGCAGCAATTAGAGGTTGAAAGTCAGTAAAACTTGTTGCCATGCCTGGGAGTGCAGTGACTGCATTGCTAGTGGGTTACTCTGATTGGTCCGTATGCTGCACTTAACACTACAGTGACTGAAGCTTTGCATGGTACTTTTGATAAGGTCTGTGAAACAGATTACCATGACATAAGAGATTGGATTAACAGTCTGTTTGCCATCTGACTGCCCTTTTGCTTGTAGCATCAACATATAGAACCAAAAAACCTCCTTTCTGTAACACTCATGCTCCCAGGAACTCATCTGAGTGCTTCCTGATACTGACCCATCACACCAAGTCATATCATCCACAGCCTTGGAGGTAAAAAACAACTCCTGAGTGTAAGCCTCTGTGGATGAAAATTCCTCCTCTAGTTCTGGATCCCCGTCCCTCTCAGTACTTTCAGCCACAACTTCCTCCTCCTGTCTCAGTCCAATGTTGGATGACCTCTGAGCTCCCAAGTATCCACGAGGGTCTTTGGAGTGGAGGTGGGGTCTACCCTAAGTATATCATCCAGAATAGTGATAGAAATGTAGCCGTGTTAGTCTGGTGTAGCTGAAACAAAAAACAGGACTATGTAGCACTTTAAAGACTAACAAGATGGTTTATTAGGTGATGAGCTTTCATGGGCCAGACCCACTTCCTCAGATCAAATAGTGGAAGAAAATTGGCACAACCATATATACCGAAGGATACAATCAAAAAAATGAACACATATGAAAAGGACAAATCAAATTTCAGAACAGAAGGGGGATGGGGGGGGAGGTAAATGTCTGTGAGCTAATGATATTAGAGGTGATAATTATCTTAACACTAGATACAGCACTACCTCAACATTTTTGAAACACTTGCACTGTTCACATGGCTAGCATTGCCTGGCTATTCCAGACACGAATGTTAAGTTGTGATGAATTAGCTAATCGAGCAGTTGATGGAATTTCCATTGACTACTCGATTAGTTGATAGGGGGATTCAGGCAGCCTGGCTCCTACTGAATTTAAACTTCAGAGCCACAGTGTGGTTAGCTCCCGGGGGTGGCACGGGATATTATCACCTCTAATATCATTAGCTCACAGACATTTACCTCCCCCCTCATCCCCCTTTTGTTCTGAAATTTGATTTGTCCTTTTCATATGTGTTCATTTTTTTTATTGTATCCTTTGGTATATATGGTTGTGCCAATTTTCTTCCACTATTTGATCTGAGGAAATGGGTCTGGCACACAGAAGCTCATCACCTAATAAACCATCTTGTTAGTCTCTAAAGTGCTACATAGTCCTGTTTTTTATATCATCCAGCTCTTTATAGTACCTGGAGGTTGTGGGCACAGCACCAGAGTGGTGGTATGCTTCCTCTGCCTTGTGGTAGGTATTTTGCAGCACCTTCACTTTGACTCTTCATTACAGAGTGTCGCGGTTATAGCCCCTTTCAGTCATGCATTTGGAGATGTGTCCATAAAAATCATAATTCCTATGGCTGAAGCATAGCTGGGTCTACACTGCCTCCTCTCCCCAAACGCTGATGAGGTCCAGCACCTTAGCATGGCTTCAAGCAGGGGATCTCCTGATGCATGGAGAGGGTGAAAAAATGAGATGAGAATACACCACGCATCACTGAGCAAACAGGAAGGGGACTTTCACATTTCTGAAGGAATGCAAAGTGGGTCTAAGGGTTGGTTACCTAAGAGCAAGGCAGTAGAGTTCAAACAGATGATCAGAGAGGCAAAAACAGGCATTGTGGAAGGGTTTAAGAGGCCAGACACAATGCAGTACTACACCACGGTGTCCACACTAGCACCCCAGTGCTGTATCCAAAGTGCAGCAAGCTCTACGCTTCTGACCAAGGTGGTTTACTCATTACAGAGCTAGTGTGCACTAAGTCCCCTGCAATGTGAACACCTTGAAGTTACAGCACTGAGGAGTGATTTATTGGGCAATAACATGCCAGTATAGACTTGGCCTCTGTTAATACACTGATGTTGAGAGGCCCTTCATAAGCCACTCAGATCCTTTGAAGAAAGGCACTCTATATATGAAAAATAGTATAAACAAGTGAGAAAAGGTGCCTTTTTCCCAAATAGGTCTGAAAGCAGTGTAAAGAGATGCACAGTTTTGATTGATACTAGCCTAAATTCTGCTGCATGAAGAAGGCAGTGGGTGTGGGTTGGAGATCCATTCCCCATCCACAAGATATCATGGAGAATACAAACAATTGAAGCACATTTGTATTCCTCTAGGCCTCCTCCTAATACCATCATGGGCAAATTAATTACCAGTAAGTACATGTAAAATACTCCTGTAGATATGCATCTCTCTTCTACATAGTGTGACCATATTTCCTTATGCTGAATGCGGGACACCTGATAAAATAACTCACATTCAAGTGAGTTCAATGATAATCATTCAGAACTATGTAGTTCAAATGTTCAAATTAACATCAAGTTAAATGAGCCCGTGTTAAAAAGAAATCCTGCTAGCAGCAGCCTTTCAGCTCTGCAGGAGGGAAGGGATGGGAGCTGTTTCCAGCTGCAGAGAGGCAGGGATGGGGGGTAGGGATGATTTGGCCTGTGTGTTCAAGAGGTCATTTCTTTTCTTACACACACCCCTTCCCCTGTGACTGGAAGTATCTTGTCCCTTCCTGCCTGCACAGTGTTGAAAGGAAGCTAGCACCCCCAAGCTGCTGGTGGCCACAGACATGACCCAGTTGCCTCCTGTTTCCTAGCTAAACCATGAGCAGGAAGGGGTTAAGGCTAGTCCTAAGGATACATTCGGTGGACCACTCTGAGAATCTATAGGGGCTTCAGCAATTGACCAGAGAGGTGGCTTAAAGGGATAAAGTAGTCCTGTACGCCCTGGGCCAGGACATAGGATAGGAGCAGTGTGTAAAGAGGGTACTATGCCCTTTCCTGGAGGACTGCTGTGGAGCCTGCAGGGTTGGGGAACAAACAGGCTGTAAGTAGCTTCCTCCCTGCCACTTCAGAGCATAGCTGAGGGGCAAAGAAGTTTACTCATGCTAGTGCTGTGTGAAGCTTTCGCACACCTTGGCTCTTCCAGGCCAGCACCCTGGGCCTTAAGGTCTTGAGCTACCCTGCGTGCCACCCCAGCCAAAGGCAGTGAGGGAAGGAAGGAACCTTTGCCAGTCAGGGTGTTGGTGAGTTGAATGGTCCAACCAGGAACTAGTTCTCTGCACAGTGACGAGTGGAGCACTCCCTGCCCATTCCTGGAGATAGAGGAGCAGCAGGGCTGAGGGGTGAATGGGCATAGCAGAGAAGTAGGGACACCTGCAGGAGGGCTTAAATATGGGACTGTTCCTTTAAAAACAGGACATTTGGGCACTCTACATCTTATTTCTGGTTTCAGATTAAATAAGT
>JANRFK010003894.1:7006822-7024085 GCA_030068395.1 Apalone spinifera | reverse complement strand
GTTTCCCTGCTTGCTTGCCTACCTCTCTGAGGGACTGCAAAGCTTTTGTTCTCTGCATGCTCTGGTTTCCCTCACTCAGGATACCACAGCACTCTGCAGCATGGAGTCAGAGCTGCCCCTGGGCACTCTGCTGCTCTTAAACATGTTGCTGCAAATCTGGCAGCACTTTCTGCAGGCTGCCTCCCAGGATCTGCAGCAACCCAACCAGGCTTTCTTCCACACCCTCCTGGGGTATGTGGAGGAGCAGCTGCAACTTCTGGACGCCAGCGTGCCCTGCCGCATCTGGTGTCTGGAGACCAGCACCGACTGGTGGGACCACATCGTCCTGGAGCACTGGGGAGACCAACAATGGACTCAACTTCAGGATGAAGAAGGACACCTTCCTGGAGCTCTGCAAGTGGCTTGCCCCTGCTCTGAGGCGACGGGACACGCATATGAAGCCCGCCATTCCCCTCCAGAAGCTTGTGGCCATCACCCTCTGGAAGCTTTCCACACCAGATAGCTACCAAGCCATGGGGAACCAGTTTGGCATGGGGAGATCCACCATTGGAGTGGTGCTCATGCAGGTATGGCAATCTCCGGTGAGTGTGCCAGGAGGGGAGGTACAAGGAGGGAATGGGATGCCCTAGGGAAAGGGGGGGGGAGGTGGTGAAGGTCCCCTCCCTGGGAGGGTTTGTTCTGTCCTGCCTGCACTAAGGACTGCCCTGGTGGCCAGGATTGCAGGGGGGCCTGCTCCTGGGGAGTGGGGCAGTGGCGGGGAAGGAGCACTCTCAGTCACCCTGGCACCCCATTGACTCTCGGTTTTGTGTGTCCCTGTGCAGGTGGTCAGGGCCATCAACCGAGTCCTGCTCCACAGAGTCATCTGCCTCACCGATGTGGACGCGGTCATTGAAATGTTTGGTGCCCTGGGCTTCCCCAACTGCGGGGAAGCTATCAATGGGACACACATCCCGATCCGTGCCCCGGACCACCAGGCCTCCCTCTACATCAGCCGCAAGGGATATTTTTCCGTGATCTTGCATCCTGTGACTGACCACCGGGGCCACTTTGTGGACATTAATGTGGGCTGGTCGGGCAAAGCACACGACACACGGGTCTACCGCAACTCCTCTGTTTGCCAGAGGCTGCATGGTGGAACTTTCTTCTCCAACCGCCGTATCAAGGTCGGAGATGTGAACATGCCTGTCTGCCTGGTGGGAGATGCAGCCTATCCCCTACAACCATGGCTGATGAAGCCATACATTGGACTTCTCAACCCTTACCGACAGGCATTTAATGCCAGGCTCAGCAGGGCCTGCATAATGGTCGAGGGTGCCTTCGGCCGGCTGAAGGCCCGCTTTAGATGCCTCCTCACCCGCCTGGACCTCTGACAGCGGAATATTCCGCATGTGGTGGCAGGGTGCTGTGTGCTGCACAACGTATGTGAGAGTAAAGGAAAGGCTTTCCTGCCAGGCTGGGTGGCAGAGTTTTGAATGCTTGGCCAGCCTGTACACGCAGCCCCGCATGGCTGCCATCCGGGAGGCCCATCGGGGGGCTGTCTGCATCTGGGAGGCCCTGCGGGAGAGCTTCCACCCAGAGGAGCACTAATAGTCTCTCTGGTCCGCTCCACTGGGGGCTTGTGCCTCATTCCTCCCTCACGTCCTTCCACTTATCCTTCCCTAGCCCCTCTTCCTGATGGAAAATAAAAGATGTGTTTTGATTAAACCAAACTCTGTTTATTCAACAAAACTGGGGGTGGGAGGTGGGGGGTGGGCAATGAAACTCAGGTGAGACTGGGGAAAGAAGGCAGGAGAGGGGAAGAGAGTGGATGGGATAGGAGAGGAGGAAACCTGGGAGGAGGGAGCTGGAAAGGGGAGGAAGGGGGAGGAGAAGCTCAGGGTTGGAGTGTCGCTGGCCCCACTGTCTCCCAGCACCATGGGTGTGGGGGCCTCAGCATCCCTGGGGGGGTGGAGGGAGAAGTGGGAGGGGGAGAAGGAGTGGGAGGAGGAACGGTAACTGGGGAGGCAGCAGGGGCTGGAGCAGCAGGAGGCAGCAAGCTCTGCACCAGGGTTTGTGGATGGGCACACATGGCACGGCCCTGGGTAAGCTGCTCCGCCAGCTCTCCTGCTGGAGCTGCAGGTCTTTGACCCAGTGGTCAAGGGTGTGGTGCAGGGCTCACAGTGCCCCCAGATGCTGCCACTTGTAGTCCTCAATTGCACGGGTGTGCCTGCAGAGCCCTCGGGTGCGGGAGGATGTCCCAGCTGGTGTGGTGTGCCCTGCACGCAAAGCTGGTCCAACTGTGGAGAGCAAGGACAAATGGTCAGTCATCCCTGAGTACACAGTGCGTGAAGCCCAGCCCCCCTCTGCACGGCAAGAACGACAGTTCTCCACACCATCAGAGCCGATGTGCTTGCACACAGGCCATATTTGGAATGTTCTGTTATCCCTGGGAGTGGAAGCTGTCCGAGTCTGCACCCATACCTCTGTGCTGTATATCAGTGTGGGTGAGTGTGGGGGGAGATGTCTCCTGCCTCTGTGTAGAGAGGGCTTGTGGAGGAATGGTGTCGTGCTGTGTGCCACCCCAGGGTCAGGAGCATGTCATGTCTCTCCACACACGCTTGTGGCTAACAGGCCAAGGCCCCTTTATGGCAGCCGGCTGGGGCCACATGCCCAGGGGTGGCATGGCACGTGCTTGCACGTGCACAGATTGCTGTGTGATCCGTGGTCAGCAAGGCCCACGCGCACAGTCCCTGGTATCCCTCCTCTCCCCCTCCCTCCCGCGTAAGGGGACAATAATGGCACTCACATGTTGTTGCCTCCCTGGCCTCAGACGACACCGGGGACAGGTCCGCAGGAACGGTTCAGGGGTCCTGGCTGAGCGGCATGGTGACTCTAGCCTCCTCTGGCTCCTGGCCCTCCTTCTCCTCCTCCTCTGTGCCATGGTTAGGGGCCTCTGCCCCAGGGTCGATGACCACCTGGGAGGAACGGACCATCTCGCCGACCACCTGACGGGAACAGACCATCTCGCCCCCCAGGATAGGGTCCAGGGCGTCAAAATAGGGGCAGTTGTCTGTGTCTGCGAGCTGCCCCCGTGGCCCTGGCATAGGTCTGCCGCAGCTCTTTTATTTTCATCCACACCTGCTCCTGGGTGCAGATGTGGCCTCTCTCGGCCATGCTGGCAGTCATACGGCTATAGATGGCTGCGTTCCTCCGTCTAGTACGGAGATCATGGAGGTTGGTGGCATCCCCCCAAACTTCAATAAGGTCCATAATCTCCGCACTTGACCAGGAAGACACCCACCTCTTCTGGCCGCTGGCAGGCTCCTGGGAGCTGGAGGACTGCTCCCAGGGAGTAGTGGAGGGCTGACTGCCACTGGCTTCCTGGTTCATTTTGGGGCCACTGGGTCAGAGGCAGCAGCAGAGGGGCTCTGGGCTGGCAGGCCTGGTACTATCCACAAAGATTGTGGCCAGACTCTACCCCTTTAAGGGCTCCGGGGGGAGGAGGGAGGAGAGGTCCTTTCCTGTTTGTGGCCAGCAGGGCACCTTGGGAAGGGCTGGAGGCCCCCTAATTCAAAATAGCCCCTATTCCCTGTCTACACAGCGCTTATTTCGAAATAGCTATTTCGAAATAGGCGCTATTCTTTGTAGAATAAGGTTTACCAATTTCAAAATAAGCCCTCCGCTATTTTAAAATAATTTTGAAATAGCGGTTGGCTTGTGTAGACGCTAGCAAAGTTATTTCAAAATAATGGCTGTTATTTTGAAATAACTTTGCTGTGTAGACGTACCCTTACAGACTTACATGGCTACCCCTCCTTGGGGACTGTTAGTTGATGTAAATTAAAGCAGCCCAGTGGTTGATCAAAATTGTGCTGAGAACTAAACTAACCCCTGGACACCCAAGGTATTGAGAGAGCAGAAAATAGATGTATAGATACTTTTTCCCATCACTTCAGGTTATGCACTGAGCTTAGGTCAGCTAAATCTGAGGATTGGACCTGTAATTATACCCTGTCCTAGGCACGTGTAGGGAAACTGAAGGGGAGAATATGAGGTTAGTCATAGTTTAGTGCAGTGTTTCTCAATGGGTGGTACGAGTACTCACAGGGGTACTTGAGAAAAGTCTGGGGGCTATGTCAACGCCACTAAAATTTGGAGAAAACTGAATTTGTTTTAAATTTTACAGCACTTTATTATTTTTGTACTTTTTACACCCAAAAATTTCATCGCCCGCCCGGCTATGATTAAGTTGTTTAAACAAATTTGTTGCAATGGTAAAAAAAAAAAAATGTGTGTCTGAAAACGGTAGGTACTCAAGGTACTTATCTATTTTTTTTTTTTTTTTGAAAAAGGGGTAATTTAGAAAAAAAGGTTGAGAAACACTGGTCTGGTGTATAGAAGCCTGTCTCCTTTCCCCCATACACTTTAAATGTAATAATGATTCTGGTTACAGCAAAGTATATCCCAAGTGATAAGCGGCATTATCATGATCCAACCCTGCGCTACATATTTCTGTGTTTTCTGCTAACTAAATTACCTTTGTATTACCATTTCTGTAGCCTGAATTCAAATGCACAAAGCTGCTGGTGAGTAGAAGTTAGTATTAAATATTTTTTATTTTGAAGGGGCTTTTCCTTAGGGGGATCATTGCCTCATTGAACAACTAACAGATAAACAACAGGTACCTTGGAGATGCAGAGAGTGTTGAGAACTCAGCCTAACTACTGAAGTTTCCATGATGCCAAATGCATTCACTCTGCAGTAAAGCTTGCCCATGGGAAATACCTCCAAATACAAAGGAGAATCCATTTATCAAGTTGCATGTCAATTTCCTACAGAGTACTTTTTGCTCCTTGACAGAATGCAGTTTCAGGAAATGGCCACAGTGATCATAGGGAAGCTGTTACAAAACTTGCTGGAATTCCCGACAAGAGTGCTGTTCTTTCAAATAGACCGTGTCTTATTTTATTGCTGTAATTGCAATGTAGCTTCAGTGCTGTCACAGATTCCAGCATCTAGACATCAACAAAACCTGGCTTGTAAAGCTAAAATATTTTACTCTGTGTTAAGATAAGAAGGATCTAGTGCACAAACTGAGGGGTTTATTTCAGTGTTCATTCATTAATAATCAAACCAGGCAAATACAGCCCACATTTATGATACAAGAAAGAGAAACTCAGAAAATAAAATGACCCTTTATTTTATTGTGACAGTAAAATTAATGGATTCTCTAGGGGCATGTCTACAGAGCAGGACAAAAGTCAAATTAAGCTACGCAACTTGAGCTACGTCAGGGAGATATCATGATCAGGAAGGTGGTTTTCCCAGGGTGAGGCTCATCCATTGCACTGCCGGTGTGCTGACCCCTGTGATTTCCCCAAATGCAGGAAACATGACTGCATAGTTTGTGGTAGTGGGGGATTGCATTTGCATGTTCCCCTGGAAAAAAAACCTTGAGCTTTGTCAGTTGTGTAGGTTAAGTTGAAATAGCTTATTTCGGCTTTTGGCGTTGTCTATACAGCAGGAAGTCGAAGGAAGAACACTCTTTCTTTGATTTCCCTCATTCCTCATAAAATGAAGGTTATAGGAGTGAGAGTAAGAAGTCTCCAACTCGACATTATTTTGAAATAATGGCTTGAAGTGTACACACGCTCTTTGTTATTTCGGAATAACATTGGTTATTCCGGAATAACATGGCTGTGTAGATGTACCCTTAGGACCGATTCCTGTTCCTGG
This sequence comes from Apalone spinifera, assembly GCA_030068395.1. NCBI lineage: Eukaryota > Metazoa > Chordata > Testudines > Trionychidae > Apalone > Apalone spinifera. The sequence continues at coordinate 7,018,370 of JANRFK010003894.1, read as the reverse complement.
AGAGCCAGTTTTGCAGGGGAACTTCATTAGGGCTGCAACTTCGATGTTGGTGAAAAGGATTTTGCAGAACCTTTGACCACGGGTAATGGATTGTTTGGTTCTGGCAATGGAAAACAACTCAAAACTCAGCAAGAAAAACTCCTGCCTAGCTATCCATTTAAAGGACAGCTCCAAAAGAAGTTGCCATGAATGCTACATAATGCGTGTAGATGTAGATCAAAAATCAAACCTTTGCAGTGCTCCACCTGGTAGACTGTTGTTTAAAGTGCCCTGAGAACCCTAGGGACTGAAGGTACAACATGGGAATGAATAAAGAACTGGTTAAATGAGGAGTGCAAAGAACTGTTGCAAGAAGAGCTGTGGGAATCATTAAATGTCAGGTCCCATGGTATATGGGCTTAGTTACTTTTGTTCCCTATTGTGAACATTTTGGACAGAAGAGCAGTGCATACTGGGAAAGACAGAGAAAAGTAGTTTGTAAAATGCATTAAATCAGGATTAGTTAATCCTTGGGATTTGAGCCCAGCAGATTATCGGAGCCCAAATGTATCAGTGATTCTGAAAGTGATCCACATACTGTATTTTCTCACTCAGCCGAGGCAGGAGGAGCTAGGATGGGAAATTGATGAAGATCTTGGGAGGAACAAGAATGAAGAAGTCTATTTAGGGGCAAGACCAAGAAAAGAAGTTAAATTGAAGAGCACCAGTGTTTGATTACAGGTCAGGTTCCATTCTATCTTGCTCTGTTGTTGCTCGCTGTTTAGAGATTGCATAGGGACAAATGCAATGAAATGATTGCCATACATATCTCAGTAAATTCAGTCCCTTTGTGAACACGGGTTGAGTCCTCTAAATGGCTAAATAAGAACTTTCTCATGGCTTCCAGGATCTGATTACAAAGCATGTCCCAGCTTTCAAACCACTTGTCAGCAAGGATCCCAGTTCAGCAATGCCCTCTCCGGCAAGCACCTGTTTAAAAAAATGGCTGTTAAAAGCCATGTTTCCATGCAACAAAACAAAACATACACAAAGTGAAACTTCTCCTAAGCTATGACCCAGGGGAACAGCCAGAAACGGTTGCCTAGCAGATCTAGCTCTTTAACTAAAGGACAAACAAGAGGGTACTGGGAGCCTGGGGGAGACTTTAAAATGATTGTTTACTTGAGAAGGGGCCTTCAATGTAGGTTCCACAGTATCCAAATAAAGTGAAGCCCTTTTTAAAAAGCACATGGTAAACATGGCCCATGCCTACACATCTGGTCCCCCTCTATACTCTCCTTTCCCTCCTTTTCATTTAATCTTTCCCCTCTTCAGACAATGGCAGACCATTGAGCACTATAATGCAAAGATTTGGACATCCAACTCCTATTGCAATTCATGGGCAATTCAATGAAATATTCATTTAATTGAAGTCAATGGGAGTGTTGAAGCTGGCTTTAGTAGAATCAGGATTTCATCCTAGGAGCTGGTTATGAAAATCCCATCCTATATGACCTGTGGTGCAAATGGCAAACACCATTAAGGAAAGAAGGCTGGAGTACATGCTCATCTTTATGGACTGGTCCATCCTGGAGGGGAAGGAGGGACATAGGAGGCAATTGCCACGGGCCTGCCGATTCAAAAGGGCCCAGGGTTCCTATCTGCCACCACAGGCAGCCAGAGCTCCAAGCCCTTTAAATTGCTCATGGAGTGTCACACAGCGTGCTCTGAGCAGTTGCGAGGGCTGCTTAGGGAAGTGAAGGAGCCCCACCCTTTCTGCCTAAGGCTCCACCCCTTCTGGGAGTGTGGAGTCACCTCCCCACCTTGCCCAGGGCAAGTCTGTCAGAGCCCCTCTTTATGGATAAGACTTACCGCAAGTAGAGTGATTTCAGTTATTGTGTTGGAATAATTTAAATCGGTGTTTCTTAAATTGTGTTCTGCGGCACATCGGTGTGCCATGAGGCAGTTGGAGGTGTGCCGTGGAGAACAGAATTCAAAATGGCCACCCTTAAAGAGGCAGGTGACTTTTTTTTTTGCGCAATAACTTTCCCCCAACCCTTTTTGTTTTGCTCAACAAAATATCCTTGGTGTTCCTTATAAAAAAATAATGTTTGGTGTTCCTGGGTCTTAAAAAGTTTAAGAAACACTGATTTAAATCAAAGGAAGCTCTTGGTAGTAATCGGGAGCCTATTTGCTATCAGCATTATTGATATTAGGGATGGGTTCATATTCTTCATATATTCTTCTGATCTGAAATACTTGCTCCTTCACAGAATATATCCCTGATATCTTATCATTGTCACACTACCTGACTGTTATAGATCTAGCTTCAGCCTTCCCCTGACCTCATCCATGCCTCTCCTGTCTCTCTATTATCATTTTGGTTTCCTCCCAGGAGTTTCAACACAGGGTTTGCTATTTTAGTAGATAATCTTGTTTGAAGATAACTTGTAAATGGGATTATCCCTCCTGCAAAACAATCTTGTTAATAATTCCCCCACAGAGCAAACAAGGAATGGATGGTGGCAGCTGCAGGAAGGTTGTTTGTGGAATTAAGGCACAGGAAAGGGTATGTCTCTACAATGTAAATAAAAACCCATTGCTGCCTGTTCCAGCTGACACTGGCTCCAAGGTCTCCTGCTGTTTCATTGCAGCGTGTACTTTTGGGTTAGGCTGTACCCTAAGGTCTGGGACACTCCTTCCTTGGAGAGTCTTAGATCTCATGATCCTACTCGAGACTCAAATGTCTACACTGCAAGGAAAAAGCTCTGTATGCCCAACTCAGCTGGCACAAGCCAGCCACAAGTGTCTAATTGCAATGGAGACATACCTCAAGAGTCTTAATTTCTAGTTCCAGACTTTGTGTGGCCTTGAGGAAATTACATCTGAGGCAGAGAGATTAAGTGAACTGGCATGGTAATGCTCATCTACTATACAAAAGTGTTGAGACGATTAATCCAGATCTGATCATGCTTGTGAAGTGCTTTGAGATCCTTGGATTGGAGGAGCTGTAGATACAGACACCTTTATTGTTGTTACTACTAAATTACTCCTTATAGCTAATTACTCCTTATGTGAGTTGAGAGAAATTTGCACTGACTCAGATCCTGTTTTATGAAGAAATAGAAGACATCACTCTCCAGTCTAATCAATATATTCTCAGCGTTCACTGAGGAATGTAAAAGAAAATGTTTAATAGAAACCAGGCATAAATATCAACACAAATGTCTAGAAGGTTTATTTAGCAGACAAGTCTGGTTGGTTAGTTGGAAGAACTTTTTCTTGAATCAAATCAAACAGTCCTACAGCAAAGAAAGAATCATGTACCATTCTGTATATAGTGCCAAACAAGATGACAAATAAGGTGGGTGAGGTATCTCTCCTATTATGCCAGATTCTGTTTGTGAAAAAGCCATGTTTTCCATCTTATACAGAGCTCTTCAGACCCGAAGAAAGCTTGTCGCTCTCACCAGTCTGGTACTTCATCCATCTTGTTGCACTAATATCCTGGGACCAATGCAAGTAACCTGTGCAGTGCTAGCAATACTGCAAACATAAATGTGCATGGCATTTAACAAACAAATGTGCATAACATTTATCAGACAAACACAGACAACATGAACCCTATTTAGGGATATAATAGTGTAGTCAATTAACTGATAAGCAAAAGCTTATAGGTTAATGCTATAGACTACATGCATCTCTTCCCCCCTCCTCCTGCCAATACATTTTTTAGCAGGCTGGCCAGCAGCCCGTCTCAGTCCTGGCTTGTGCTGGGTCTGGGACCAACCCCCGCTGTGGCTCTGCATTTAAAGTGAATTAGGAGCCAGGAGAGCAGGTAGCCCAGCTCAGTTCCAGCCAGCGCCAGGTTCAAGAGCTCAGCCCTATATCAGAGGCAGCAGTGCGGGGCGACAGGTAGCAGTCCATGAGGGGAGCTGATTTTTAAACTGGCTTCCCTCACAGATCAGTTCCCGCCTGGCACCCTACACTGCTGCTTCTGACAGAGAGGCAGCAGCACAGATGGCAGGGAGCTCCATGGTAGTGGGGCCAGAGCGCGCTGGCTGCCGGCACCACCCCAAGGGTCTACAGAATAGTAGAGTAACTGATAAGAATTCATGAGGTTAATCGACTATTCAATTAATCACTATTTAACACACCTAACTCTATTCTGAAAGGCTTACAGTACTGTACAGTGGCTGATCCTGCTAATAGGACTACTCCCAGTAATAAGAGTTTGCAGAATCAGTCCCAAAAGTCTTTTTCATACTATGAACTCTGCACAGCCACAGGGTTCCTTTTGCAAAGAACTCATTGTAGGATTGGGGCCTGTGCATGAAACTTCTTGTTATAATTTTGTGTAGCATGTGACCAGTACCATATTTGGTTCATAGGCCACTGATGAGATTTTGATGTTAGTGTATTGTATGATTTGTTTTAAAAGGTGTGTTTTTATGCTAACTGGAAAATGAGAACATTTAAAAATAACTTTTAAGGTATATAAAGACTTAGAAGTGCTGTAAAACCCACATTTAACATGCAGAATAAATTCAGTTTAAGAGCATCCAGATGTGTCTGAAAAAAATATTTTCACAGTTCTAACATCTGAAGATTGCATTTTCTAGAGCTAGTTTGAAAATGTGGGTCCCTCCACCCATGGAAAATGTCAAGTATTATTAAAAAAAAACCAACAGAAAATCCCCAAACTGAAAAACTTTTAGCCAAAACCCACACATTTTTTTTATTTGGAGTTTTCAGTTTTTAAGTGAAAATTCAACATTTTCAACAGAAAGAAGCAATTTTACACAAACATTTTTGTTTAGTCAAAAGCCCAATTTTCCATTAAAAACTGTTTTGATGGAAAATTCTTGACCAGTCCTAAAATCTTAAGCCTACCCAACTCTCAAGCCAAGAATTTCTAAGCAGGACAAAGGATATTGGCATTAACCACTCCCCATTTCAACAATAAATAATTAATCTCCAACACAAACTAAAAAGGAAAACCATTGCCAAGCTGTATAATTAGTTATTTGTTCCTAAGCCTTTACCTTCAAACTAGTCAACGGATTTGTTTCAGATTTTGTAATAAATTCCCTTTTAAATATGACTATTGTAATGCAGGTTTCACACTAGGACCGAGGATTTTTTTACCTCAGAATTCTAAATGCTGAAAAACGGGGATTTTATATTATATTGTAATGGACAAACCAACATATCCGTTGGCTACTAAAACCCAACAACAGAGCTATAATATTGCCTCTGTGTGTTTAGCCTGAGTTATGCTGATATATTACTGATGCGTATCATGCTAATTCAGCAGAACATAAAGACCATTGTATTTTCTGTAACTTCTACCACACTGGTACTGTTAGGGATTTGCATTGGTAATAGAGCAACGCAGCCCAGAGAATTTTTAGATGTGTGTGAGGTTTTTTGTTTTTGTTTGTTTTAAACAAAATCCCTAATCTTGCAAATAACTAAAATTCCCACTGACTTCAATGAGAATCCGAGGCTCACAACCTCCCAGAAAGGACATAGCACCATAGAGATCTGAGACCTAAAAAGGTTGTTCATTTCTTTAAAAAAAAAAATCATATGATACAGTGACTGTCTCTGACACTTCAGATTACGAGAGTGTTACCACGGTATTTTATTTGATTGTTCTGAGGTTTGATTGGATGGGTATGGATTCCAATTTTTTTATTTAATACAATTAAATAGTTATATTTTCCTACCTGTTCCTTTTGATGTTCTTAATCCTTTGTCTTTTGGGTTACCATCATAATGTAACTAAAGTAAAATCCCTTTCATATATTATAAGGTCAGTTAGGAGTAAAATAATATTTAAAATCATTCTTAAACTATTAGTAAATGTATTTTTCACAATTTAAACTACAGTATATTGGCTTTTTACGTTTCACTGTACTATTTGCATTAGAACAGACTGGTCAATTTCTTTTTTCTTGGTCTCATGTACTAGTACAGTGGTTCTCAATCGAGGGTGCACAGAGATCTTCCAGGGAGTACATCAACTCCTCTAGATACTTTCCTAGTTTTACAATGGGCTACATAAAAACACTAGTGAAGTCAATATAAACTAAAATTTCATAGAGACAATGAATTGTTAGTACTGCTCTATATATCACAAACTATAATATAAGTTCAATATTTGTATTCCAATATATTTATTTTATAATTATATGGTAAAAATGAGAAAGTAAGCAATTTTTCAGTATTAATGCACTGAGACACTTTTTTGTATTTTTATGTCCGATTTTGTAAACAAGTAGTTTTTAAGTGACGTGAAACTTGCAGGTAAGCAAGACAAATCAGACTCCTGAAAGAGGTATAGTAGTCTGGACAAGTTGAGAGGCACTGTACCAATACACTGGGTTTTAATTCTCTGCAAGAAGCAGTTTTCATATAAATAAATAAATACATGAAACAAACAAGATTTTTCCAGTCATTTTTTCAAAACCACCTCTCCTCACCAAAAAATAACATGTGGGCTTCAACTAAGAGCGGTATACTGCTTTTACTAATATGCATCAGTCAGCAGATATGCATCTGAGTACAGCACAGCTCTGTGACATTTGGTATTGACTGTGTTGCTATTTATTATTTATTAAGCTCTGTCAGCGTGAGCATTTGCAGTGCTGTTGTGGCTCATTTATTCTTTTTCTCATAGGCATGCATGCATGAGTGGGTGGTGTGGTATGGGTTTTAAACACATGCTGCATTTGAAAGGCTCTTGAACTCTGATGCAAGATAAGAAACTGGGGGGAGGGCTTCCCTTTCTCTAAATGTAAAAATTCAAAATAAAGCTTCTTATGTTTGTACCATGTTAGTGAAAATTGTATTCAGAAATGGCACTCAAGCATTAATCTGACACAGTACATCTATGTGGACTGGATTATCTTTCTGAGAACCACACTTGCACAAACTATAAGCTTAGAGCTGGTCTATGCTCCCACTTATGTTAATGTAACTTACATTGCTCAAGTGTGTGAAAAAAACAGCTCCCTGAACACTGTATCAACATGAGACACCAATGTAATATTCTAGTGGAGACTTGCCCTCAGTACATGTCAACACAGCAGACTGTCGGTCAGACATGTGAATAGGTGTGATCTCTGACCAACACAAAGCTGTACTGCCAGAAGTCCCTAGCACAGTTGCAGCTATACCTTGCTGATAATATATGAACATTCTTATGCTGGTTATGTGGTCCTAGGGAAGACATGACTTGAGTGTTAGAGCTGAGAGCAGCATAAAAACCTAAAGATGTAGATTTTAAATGGTTCCATAATCTGGTTACAAATCAGAGGGTGAAATCCCATCCCTATTGAAGTCAATGGGAATTTCACCACTGATTTTGTTTGGGCCAGAATTTCACCCAGTTATCTCAGTTCTGTGGTTACAGTCCTTACTCAAACAAAACTCCCACTCCATTCAGTTAGAGTTTTGCCCAAGTTCATAGTATGGACAGCATCTACACTACATTTCAGCTATGTCTACACTGCCCAGTCTTGCGCAAGAACATATGCAAATGAGGTGCGGCTCTTGCGCAGGAGGGGGGTTTTGCGCAAAAAGGAGCAATGTAGACTGCTCCTTCTTGCGCAAAAGCCCCTTGAGCAAAAATGGCACCTCATTTGCATATGTTCTTGTGCAAGACTGGGCAGTGTAGACATAGCCTTTGGGATCATCTATACCTTTGTTTTCATCATGTCTGCTGTACAGATTTGACAGCTATCCAGATCCAAATTGTGTCTGTGGCTCTAACCTGGGGTATTTCCAGTAGGGAAGGAATATCTTATCTTCAACGCTCCTGAGCTTCCCACTAGGGCTGTTCAGTTGAAGCATTTTGGTGAGGCAACAAATCATGTTAAAGCCACATTAGAATACGACCTGGACAAACAGGGCCTAAATGTATTCTGTGTTGTTCTGCATTTAGAGACGTGGTGAGGGAAATCTGCTGGTGAGGAAGTGGAACTTCCGGTACTGGAATTGTACTGGAGCTTCCCCTGAATTCAAGACAGTGCAGCAAAGACCTTATGAATCACAGGAGCACAAGGCGCACACAATTTGATTGCCTGCCAAAAATGCCCTTCTGAATCCATAACTGGTTGGGGAGTTGTGGGTTTGTAAATTCATGTCCAACCCATCTCATCTTTGGACTATTTCCCCACCCCTGCAAGTGCAAAGAAACTCCCCCTGCCTAGTTTCATTTCTGTGATGTTGCTTCTGATTTGTAAAAAGGCTAAATTGGGTATCTGGGTTATAATAGGTACATGTATAAATGACTGCACTGGCTGAGCTACGAGAAACAGGAACTAAATGGCCTGCTTGCAGGATCAGGCTCTAAGTAGGCAAGTGACATACAATGCAAGCATGTGAGGAGAGGGATATGTCCAATGTACATGATTGTTATATACCTGTTTTTATTTGCAAATGTATTTTTCAGCATTATACATAGATGATGTAAGTGTCACATCTGTCTCTCGTGCCCTCATGTAGTGGCTGATTTCTTGTCACGGCTCTTTAAAAATGCAGTACTTAGTAGAACAGTGATTCCTTACAGATTAGCTCAAGGAGAGTCATCCATGTGTAAGAAATCACAGAAATATTTATGTGAGAAGCTCAAGGGAGGGAATTAGTATGATTTTTATCCTTATAGTATGGTAATACGCACTGACTGCTGGGTTAACTATCAAAAAGTCACACCTACAATTCACACTAAAAAGTAAGGGCTAAGGTCTGTTTATGATTGACTCTCATGGGAGCAAAATCAAGCACTGAAGAAATATAGTTTTCTCCATGGTATAGAGTCATAGAAATTCAAGATGGGAAAACCTATCCTGTTTCCAGGCCAGAACAGCATTGATCCCTATAGATTTTTGTTACTCTATGCAATTTCTTCGACTCATCAAAAATCTGATCCCTTTTTCACAAGGGATATTTATATAGCACCTTCCACCCAGAATCATTGCAAAGTGCTTTGTACCTCATATGCATTTGCTTTTCCTATTTTTTAATGTTTCATTCATGTCTGAATGATGAAACAGCAGAAGTAGAAGTGTCTCTCCTCTCATCTCCCCACCCTTTGTCTGTTTCCTCTTGCAAGTCGTCTCACCAGAGGGACACGAATTAGCAACACACTGAGCCAGTGCCTGAAATCACAAGGCTCTGTTGAACTCTCACTGTATGGGATGATGCAATGTCAGGCTTAGTGGTGCAATAAAAAAATATTGCATAGGTAGCTCCGGTAAAGCACAGAATTCAGCAGCTCTGTTTGTGATGGTAAACAGGGTGATTAATTATCTAGCTCACATCACATTTCCCATGGACCACTTTCCACTGCTGTTTATCAAACCACTGTGTTCAGAAATACCACAGAATACCACAATTAATCCAGATCTGTGAGTTATTATAGTACATACTGTAGATGAGCATTCTATCACTCTACTGTAAATGATAAATAGGTGATAATGGCATTTTAATTGAGAAATTCCTCTACAAAGCATTTTAGCTGGGAGAATGGAAAGGGATTAAAACACTAAAGACTCAAGCAAGCCAAAGATATTCTACATTTTTAATGTTTGCTCTACAGTAACACCTGGAGCCCGCAGGAGAGATTAGGGCCCATCATTCTAGGCCAGGTGTGGGCAATAATTTTTGACTGGGGGGTCACTTCTGAAATTTTTTAAGTGGCCCCAGGCAACCCCAGAAGGGGCGGGGCAATGACACTTCCATGCTTCCGCACACACAGACCCTGATTGGTCTGGGAGTGGGAGAATGCACAAAGTCTTTACTCTCTCCCCAGAGAGAACTGCCAGCTGTTCTGAACAGCAGGCGGTTCCCTCTAGGTACCCATGCCTCTAGTGGTGGGAGGAGACTTTGCATGCTCCCCCCTGCTACCACGAGGTCAATCAGGACCTGGGGAGGGGAAGGACATGAAGTCTCTTGCTCCTTGCCCCAACCCTGGCGCTTAGAGTCAGCCGCCAGCTGAGCAGCAGCTGCTGGTTGCCTTTAAGTGCTGAGCCCCTTGCAGGGTGGGAGGAGACTTCTTGTGCTCCCCCTACCTTCAAGCCCTGATTGGCCTGGGGGCAGGAAAAGCATGCAAAGTCTCCTCCCACCCTGCCCCCATCCTGCAAGAAGCATGTGTTTAAAAGCATCACACCCCTCGCAGGGTAGGAGGAGACTTTGTGCGCTCCTCTCCCCCTTCCCACAGACCAGTCAGGGCTTGGGGGTGGGGGAGGGGCACGTGAAGTCTCCTCCTGCCCTGCCAGGAGTGTGCAGCAACTTCTAAGCACGGTGCACTCTTTTCAGGGTGGGGTCAGGGCGTGGGGAGACTCCGCGCTGCCCCCTACCCCCAGGCCCTGATTGGCCTTGGAGCAGGGCCTCCACGGCCTGAATCAACTTGCTTGGTGGGCCGGATCTGGCCCTTTTGCCCATCCCTGTTCTAGGCTCTGTCCAGACACACAATGAGAGATAGTCTCTGCCCCAAATCACCTACTGTCTAAATAGACAGGACAGTCAAGGGGCAAGATAAATTAAATATTATTATTCCCACTTGACAGCTGGAGGACAGAGGTATGGAGGGGGGATGTGATTTTTACAAGGTTACACAAATAGCTTATGAAAGCACTCAGAATTGAAGCCAAGTCTGCTGAGTGCCAAGATAGGGACTTAACTGCAAGATAGGGACTCTTCCTGTTAATAGTAATGTCTTTTCCTGGGTGCTCTATCTTCTAGCTCTATTAGGGTATGTCTAAACTACACCCCTCTGTTGGCAGAGGGATGTAAATTAGATGTATCGAAAGTGCAAATGAAGCCGGGATTTAAATATCCCGCGCTTCATTTGCATAATGGCGGCTGCCACTTTTTAGACGTAGCCTTAGAGTATAAACTCATCAGGGCAGTCTGAATTGCTACCTGTTCAGTGCCAAGTACAAACACATAATAATAACAGTGGGTGATACTGTCCACAGTTATGTAATGAAAAAGTGTCTGGTAGAGAAATAAGTGTTGTCTGGTGCTTAGAGCATGAGAATGGAAGTTAGGAGTTTGGAACCATTTTCCTAGCATTGCCACTGAGAGTTACTTGTGACCCTGAGTAAGTCACTTAACTCTTTTGTGATTTTGACTTCCATTTGTACAGGTAGGATAAATATCTGATGCATGCGGTATAGAGAGCTTGTTATAAATTAGTGTTCATAAAGTGTTTAGAAATACTCAGATGGCATTGCAGAAATGCAAAATATGAAAATACTGAAAAGACAGATGATGGTAGAGAACAAGCTGGGCTTGTAATCTGAAGTGAAAATTCCCCGAATTCTTTAGGGACAAAAATTCAAATGTGGGGAGAGAGCCAGAAAAAAGGCTGTATATCACTGAAGGACAAAATGTTGAGGGATTAAATGACACTTAAGTGGTGCACAGGCCTTGGTCCCCTGCACAGAATGAATTTCACCCGAATGATTATGGACCTACCAAATTCATGGTCCATTTTGGTAATATGGCATCACAGAAACTTGGTGGGATAATACACATGATTGGAATGTTTGTATGG
>JANRFK010003894.1:6987493-7006722 GCA_030068395.1 Apalone spinifera | reverse complement strand
TCGATGACCTCTCGAGGTCTCTTCCAGTCCTAGTATTCTATGATTCTATGAATATCATGGTTATAGGATTTTAAAAATGGTAAATTTCATGATTTCAGCTATTTAAAACTGAAATGTCAGTGTTGTAATTGTAGGTGTTCTGACCCAAAAAGAAATTGTTGAAGGTCTCAAAGTTATTGTTGTGGGGGTTGTGATACTGCTACCCTTATGTAGTGGTCCCGCCTGGTGCCGAGTCCCCCAACCCAGAGTTCGGGCGCTGACCCAGCAACCTAACCGCCTTATGTCTCCAAAATCCATCCATTCTGTGCTCCCAGTCCCTCTAGAGTTCAGTAACTTTTGCACGCAACACGCCGGCCTTCATGGCGATACACCGACCAACCTGATCGGCTACTCAGCGGGGAGGGGAAAGGGGGACCCGGGCCCTCCCTCTCCACTGGGTCCCAGCCCGGGATCCTAAGGTGTAGGGGTTGGCAACTCCCTACCCAACTGATGGTGCGTCTCCCCAAAACTCATCAGTCCACGGGTGCCAGAATGGCTCTGCCTCAGGCTGCTTCCTCCCCCTCCCAAGGTCTGGCGTCCCCGGCTCTCCAACCCCTGTTCCTACCGGGATCCTCGCCGACTCCTCCTCCTCTGGACTGCCGGTATCTCCCTTGAGCCTTCTCTGTCTCGGGCCCTCTCCGGCTTGTCTTCTTCAGCCGCCTTTCATGGAGGTCCTCCTTAGCCTCGGACCCCCCTTCCATGCCAGACCGGTGCCCTTTTGAATGGGCCTGCCGGCCCCGGCGCCATCTTGACGCGGCGCCTTGCCGGCGTCTTGACTCAGGCCTGTATCGCTCCCTGGACTCCCCGCCCAACCTCCTCTGCCTCCCCCTCCGGGCCGGCGGCTAGCTTTCTGTAGCCAGCACATTGCTGGCGGCCGCACGCAGCTCCCTCCATATCACCCCCAAAAGCGGCGGAGGTTTCACTGCCTTCCGCCTCACTCCCCACAGACTCACCCTTGCCGGCCGCAGTGCGGGTCCCAGCTGACCCGTCACACCTTACTTCGGCACTGTTACTGACAGTGGCACTGCCTTTAGAGCTGGGTAGCTGGAGAGCACCAGCTGCTGACTGGGAACCCAGCTCTGAGGGCAAAGCTGCTGCCTCCAGCAGTGTAGAACTGATGATGGCATAGTATGGTATTGCCATCCTTATTTCTGTGCTTTTTGCTGGTGGGGTGCTGCCTTCAGAGCTGGGCACCCAGCCACCAGCAGCTGCTCTCCAGCCACCAACCACCACTCACTGGTAGAGATCTGCATGGATACAAAATTTGAATCTGTTTCTATAAAAATGAGCCACGGATATCTGCAGATACATGCAGATATAAAATGGATAGCTGCATTTTTTAGGGTTCTAGTTACAAATTTTGCATCCACATTCTCATCCATTTCTGTAGAAATGAGCCATGGATACCCACATCCAGATCTGCAGATGCAGATGCCTGCGGACATAAAGCGGATATCTGTGGATTTGCAGGGTTCTACTTACTGGCCACCCAGCTCTGAAAGCAGCACAGGAGTAAGGGTGCTCCCTCTCCTCAAATAACCTTGTGACCTCCCTTGCAACTCCCCTTTGGGGTCAATCCCCCCATTTGAGATCTTCTAGAGTCCCCTGTGAAATGTGTATAGTACAGTGTAAAAACACACAAAAGACCAGATTTCACAGTGGGAGACCAGATTTCACAGTCCGTGGCATGTTTTTCATGATTATGAATTTGGAAGGGCCCTAATAACGATGTAATTGTTCTGAGACAGTAGAGTGTTTTTTTTTCATCAAGAAAAATGAAAATAGTCTTTGGTTCTTGGAGTTTCATGTTATATCCTGCTATAATTTAAAGAACTTTGCCTGATATCTCTAGTAGCATGTATGGAGTGAAAATAGTGTGAAAAGACAGGCTTGCCTTTTTACAAGTTAACAAAATTGTAAAAATGATCAACCTGAATGAACTTAGCTACTTTCTCTCCCTCCATCTGCACTAGTCTTCCATATACTGTACTTTACAATGAAAAATAACAGATATTTCTTTATTTCCCATATTTCATATGACCCATCTCCACTGAATTTCAAGATTTCAGAGCACCACAGCTATGCACAGACATCTTTGTGAAATTAGAGAGTTCTCAGGACTGCTTGTTATATGTTATGTTTGTGAGAGTCAGCAGAAAGTTCCTAGACCAACTGACAACTCTTTCCTGTGACTGAAGTTTCTTCCTCCCACCCATCTCATAAAAGAATGAACGCCAGTGTCTATAGCATTTTGTGGCTGAGATCTATATCCAGGAGCAGGAATGCTTGTTTTGTAATGGGTTCTACTACTAACATCAGCAGTAAGCAGAGAATCTATGCAAGCTGAAAGCATTCTTATGCTACAAGACAGCTTCTTTGAAGTGAGTACAAGCATGGTCTGAGCCTCAACACTAGTATTGAATTATCATATGTTTCACGATGCTTTGGGAACTCCACTTTAAAAATAAGCCACTTTGTGTTGTCATACATGGTTAGTACTTATACTAGAAGAAAACCAGGATACCTATAAGGCCAGTCACAGAGAGCTGAAGAAACTCAGAAGGAGAGCTAAGAGCAGCCCCACAAGGGAATAGATGAAGCTATGTGAAGCAAAATGAAGACTCTAATGATGCCTTTCCAGGATCTGGGGAAATACATTGTTGCAGCTGTATGAAGAGCTAACAAGAAGTTGAGACTAGGTTCTTGGACTACCACACCAATGCGTCTGTGCCACTGTAGCGTTTCTAGTACAATGCACTAAGGCTTAAGCCAACACGAGTGGCAGTAGCTATGTTGGCAGGAGAAGCTCTACTTCCGACATAGTGCTGTCTATATAGTAATTAGGTTAGTAGAGCGCACATCACTCAGCGGCAAGGGGTAGCTTATTCACACCCCTGAGCAAATTAAGTTATACTGAAGTAATTTCTAGTGTAGACAAGCTCTAAAGTGTAGAGCCGTGGATAGATCAGAGATATCAATATTCAACAGTGGCTGGCAGCTGCTTCTTCAACATGGAAACATTTGATAACTCAAACTCTTCACTGAGAAATTCTCCTTGTCATCTCTCCATTGCAAATGTTAGGTTACACTTGCTCTCAAATGCTGCCAACCCACCTGAAAAGAGGAAGTGGGATTGAGCAGCTGGGTACAACATTAGAGAAGATTTTCCAGGTTAGGCCTTCTATATCGTGAACATGGAGATGCTCACTATGTTCTAAGCAACAAATGGGCCTCTTGGAAAAGGCAAATGAGCAAGTGAAGAGGCAGATGCTCTCTCTGGGATTTGGTTATCATACATTGTCCAGGAAAGATGAAGACTAAACTAAGTGCTTAGGAATCTGGCTTGGTGGCTGTGAAGTACTTCTTTAATCTGCCCTCATGACAGTTGGGGAGTTACTTAGGATTTATTGATGTAAGCAAGATCTGAAGGAATGCTTCCATTACAGCTAGCTGAAATGGGAGAGAAATTCTAGGTGTGTCTATGTAAATACAGTTTGTTCCTGCTTTGCTTGAAGTGTTAAATATTCAGCAGATGGAGTGG
Source organism: Apalone spinifera (assembly GCA_030068395.1). Lineage (NCBI taxonomy): Eukaryota > Metazoa > Chordata > Testudines > Trionychidae > Apalone > Apalone spinifera. The sequence continues at coordinate 7,003,142 of JANRFK010003894.1, read as the reverse complement.
TATTTTGTTCATTGTAATCAACTTTATTTGTGACCCAACACCAGCTATGTTTGTATTAAATGCCGGGACAGCTAAAATATGGTTACCAGTGTTGGTAATTTCGTGGGAATACAGAAAAGTAGGACTGTGCTAAATTGTTCCAAATGAAACGGCTTACAGCAGAAAGAGTCTTGCAAATGCAGGGGCTCCATTGTCAGAGCTCTGTGAGGGGTAAAGGGGGAGGGACGTGTCAGAGGGATAGCCTGTAACTGAATACATTTAAAAAAGAACAAATAGTCTTTGCTACACCTTAGAGACTAACAAAAAATGTAGATGGTATCATGAGCTTTCATGGGAGGGAAGGTTATTCTCCTCAGGAAGCTTGTGACGGGGTGCCCCCGCCCCGTACTGAAGACTGGCCCCGGGAGGCAATTTGGAGCCAGCAGGTGGGCAAAGCCCAGCGCTGTCCAGGCTGCTCCGACACCGTCCGTCCAACGTGGACGGATGACGTCATGCCCGGCGGCGAATGGCGGAGGCATCGGCCACGTTGCCATGGCAACGCCAGCCTGGGCAAGCGTCAGGGGCGAGGCCCCAGGAGCACAGCCGCCCGGAGCCCCTCCCCAAGCTCGGATTGGTGCCGCAGTCCCGGCGCGGTGTTCAAAAGGTGCCGGCGCCAGGAGAAAGGGGGCTCTTTCCCCGGAGTAGCCCGATAGGGGAGGAGAGCCCCGCCGGAGTCAACCAGGAGCCTGGACGCTCCCTCCAGAGGACGACCCCCCATCTACTCCGAGGCCCTGTGGTAAGGAGGGCACCCCGGGTGACGGGGCGGGATTGACCCGCGGAGGAAGGGAAGGAAGTAGCCCAGGGCGGAACCCCGGCTGACAAGTTACGGTGCCAACCCCGTCAGCCGGACCGGATCCCCCTAGATCCAAGTCCTTAGGGCCCTGGACTGGAATCCGTGAGAGTGGGCGGGCCCGGGTCCCCCTTTCCCCTCCTCCGCGAGGGTACGAGACGGCCGCAGTGCAGGTTGGACCACACGCCTACTCCCCACCGGCCGCACACATACTGGGAGTGACGCGCTAGGGCGGTCACAAAGCTATATGGCTTCCCCTGCTTGACCTGTTTTCCCCCACTGTTCAAAGAACAGAGCTAAATATGCATCATTAGGTGTCACTTTTCTTATGTTAATTATGCTGGAGTTGTGTTTCTTCTACCCTGCTTGATAAGAGTTGAAATCACTGGGAGCTGAAATCATTTGAGAACCATGGGCAGAAGTCACAGTCAAGAAGTGGATGGCAGCAGATGGTGACTGTGAGCCAGCGGGGTGGCAGTAGAGAGATGTGATGAGCAGCAGAGGCATGACAGTTGGCCGGCAGGGTGGCAGTGGAAAAGCAGAATGAGCATCCAGCAGGGCGGCAGCAGAGAAGAGAGAGACAAATGGCCAATATGGTGGCAGCAGAGAGCAGTGAACAAGTTGATGGCGAGCGACCAACAGAATAAGATGCTTCTTTACCTCCCATCACTCAGACAACACAAGTTGTCCTTGTCTTTGTTCTGGTAAGTGAACAAATGATTCCTCTATGAATTTTGTCTAAGTCTGTCTGGCCTTTTCAGTGGAGTCAGGCTTCACTCCTGATACAGCAACTACTTCCCAGCAGATCCTGAATGGGTGGCTTAATTGCAGTGGTTGGATACAGCTAGGTAAGGATCAGAAGGCGAGAGGGAGGGAGAGAAAGAACTGAGCTGGGAAGGAGGGGATGTGAGAGAGAGGTTGAGTGTCCTTGCTCTTGGGGAAGGGGTTGGAGGGGAGAAGAACCGAGGATAGCCACAGGAAGAGATTTAACTCCTGTCATGGGCCCTGAAATAATGGTTAAAGACTTCAGGGGAAATGGCCCTGAGTGTTGGTGTTCAGCTGAGAAATGGAACACAGGAAGAACTTAACGAGGGACAAACACACAAACCAGGATGGGTGGAGGCTGCTATAATTGAGTTTGGTTTGTTTGTGGTTTTCTGATTTCTGTTGGGAGATGCCTCGGACCTGCTACTGAGAGTAGAGTGCAACTGCAGAGGAGCCCAAGATAAGTTAAGATACTGCGTTGATAATTAGAGTTGTGTGGGACACTCATTGTATGAGACCTCGATACTCAAGCAGGAATGAGACTTTAATGTGGTCTGGCTCAAGGGCTCAGTCACGAGATGAAGCAGACCACTTCAGAGACAGAGTAGTTGGTAGCAGGGCATCAGATGAAAAGGGTTTGCTAATGCCTCATGAGTCATTCTAATACAATCTACATATGAAATTTAAAATTAAAGCAAAAGAATGTAAAGGTTCCTTCATTATTAAAACTTCTCTCTTATACAAAGCTCTCTGCTTTCATTTAATGCTGTTAGGTCCCTTGTGTTTAGAGAAACCTTTCATGCTTACCAGACTGCTTCAGTCCATTACAGGACAAAGTGGATATGGCTAGAGTGAAGACCTGGGAGTTAAGGCCCTTCCCAGTTTGCCTCAGGGCCTTTAGATGGGTCATTGCACATCTGTGACTTGGTTTAGCCCTCTCTAAAAGGGGGATGATAACATTTAGTTTACTGACTCACAGTCAGTCTCAGAGAAGTCACAAATTCATGTAGATATTTGAGTGGTGTTTCTCTCTTTCAGTGTCTGTTTATCTGTAAGTGTTTCTCTCTCTACTCTCATTTTCACTGTTTTCTTGATGAAGAATGTAAATCCAATGATGTTAGAGTTCGCACCAAAACCTTTCTGAGACTGTTCAAAATGGGACAAACTACAGGTCTTCTCCCTAATTTCTATATAGAGAAACCTTGACTAATCAAACCTCACTTATGTTGTCACACACACACACTCAACCTCATCTCCCCACCATCATGTTCAAGGATATAGCCTGGACTATATCATCACTTACCCTGGAAATCCCCTTGATTACCCAGGTAAAGCATTCAGCATCCTCGCCCACATAACATTTGGATAGCCGAGCATGAGCTGTGCTGTAAAGAGACATCTACTTGTCTCTAGTTTGTCATGGTGTGGCTGTCTCTCTCTCTCCAAGGCAGGATGTTTACCTCACAGCACAGACTGGGGTCTCTTGTCAGCTGCTTTTCATCTTCAAAGATGCAGATTTCCTTGTGATGGAACTGTTATTGCAAAGGAGCACAGAGAAGAGGAATAATACAGCTTTCTGAAGGTCCTCTGTCAAGGGCAGAAATTTAACAATATCCTTCAAAATACTTCATTAAATAAATCACTCCTTAGGGTAGCAACTGAGCAACTGTAACCTAGCTTTCATACTTAGGCACACTGATGCCATCTTGTGGAATATCAATGGGATGACAACAAAGAGTGTATGTACAAGGACAGGACTATGCAGCACTTTAAAGACTAACAAGATGGTTTATTAGGTGATGAGCTTTCGTGGGCCAGACCCACGAAAGCTCATCACCTAATAAACCATCTTGTTAGTCTTTAAAGTGCTGCATAGTCCTGTCTTTTGGTTCAGCAAGACCAGATTAACACAGCTACATCTCTATTACTATGTACAAGGAGGGAATGTTCTCAGGTCATACATGGCTTTTTATTCTTAGAGCCTTCTGGCTGGCTAATAGCACTGATGCTGCCAGTCTAGTGTCAATATAAGGTGGTGTTGTGGCTTTCATAGCCACACAGCTATCTTCTACCTATTTCTCAGAGTTCTGCACATTCCCCTGAGCTTTGCCCTTTCCCTCATGGCCTTGTGCTGTGGCAACTGTCTTTCCAACATTCAGGACACACATTCAGGAGGAGCTGCTGCAGTGCAAACATCTGCGCTTCCTATCCCAAAGGCCTGAACAGAGCCTCAGAGACACCCCCACACATACATACACACCAGCTAGATTAAACACCTATGTGGCAGATTGGAACACTAGCCACAGAGGCTACTGAGCAGTCCACTAGATTATATATTGTAGAGCAAGGTCTGAGCACCCACAGAAAAAAGCAGATAAGCCAATTTGCCCAGATCCCACTGGATACACATGTTGAGTGAGGAATGGTATTTTGAATCCAGATCTGCATTTGTCTTAATTTTAGTGTGTAGATATGAGACTGAATTGCAGGAGATTTGAGTCCCAAAATGTCAGCAATCTCACATGATCAGCTGCTGTCACAAAATACGGGCCATCTGGTCAGACAAGTGCTACTGCCTCTATGTCTGCCTTTAAACCTCTCTCCCCTCAGCCTCTTCCATCTTCCTATACTTAGCCATACTTAGCCACAGGGATAGATACCTGTATTGTGGAGGCTATTACTCAGTCTCACAATTTAAATTTGTTTACATCTCTCCATTCTCTAGAGAACTAGTGCTATTAGCCAGCTGTTCTGATACAAGCTTTACTGGTGCTTTGGCTGTCCTCCCCCACACCTTAATTCAGCTCCTGGTTCTGAATAATATAATAGATCTTATGACTGCCACTCCTTGCCTTCCATAATCAAACCATGTCCTTTATAAGCCTTCTCAAAATGGTTTTCAGGAAACAATTTGTTTGGAAGCTAAACTTTGCAAAAGCTATGCAGGGATTTTTGCAAACATAAAAAGTGGGGATGGCACGTGGTGTATCCCACAGCTGCCTTTTAGTCAGAGTTATCCCCTATCTCTCCAGTGACTCCTGCAAATAAGGCTGATGTTGCCTTTTTGCAAGGCAAATGTCTTGTCAGTATTTAGAACAGAGAAACTCAAACCTCAAATCCCAGATGCGGACACTCTTGAAGTTTATGTTTGTGGCTGTAATATGTAAACAAGAATAGGCGAGAGAGGAATATGGGACAAATCTAAGAACAGAACAAAAGATGTTTCAGATGTCCTGGGTATTCAGTGTATAATGTACCATTTCAAAGTATGTTACTATTTCCATATACACTGGAAATCAGGTACCTTCCATTTAAAATTCTAGATGAAGGAACAAAGAAAGCACAAATATAAAGTCTTAAAAGAGAAGGAAAGCTAAATGCATCTCTTAGGTTTCCCCTATCCCCAGGGTGACAGACTTTGTATGCTAGGGACAGATCCTCAGCTGACCTAAGTTGTCACAGCTCCATGGTTACAGTTGCCATAAACAGAATGAGAGTACAGCTGTCTAGTGTTCTCAGAAATGTTTTATGTTAAGGATCCATATATAGTTTGTAAAAGGTTAATAAATGATTAACCATTTATTAAAATATCTATCAATGGTTACAGGTTCCTTACTACTATAAATAGCACCCCACATCATAGAATTTCAGCACTTCACAATCTTTAATGTATTTATTCTCACAACACATTTGTGAGTTAGGGAACTATTATTATCCCCATTTTACTGCTGGAGAAGCGGTCCAGAGGCTAAGTGACTTGCCCAAGATCACACACAAAGCCTGTGGCACAACAGGGAAATAACCTTGGGTTTCCTAAATCCCAGGGTAGCCACCTTAACCATGGACTATATGTAATCACCCTTTTACTGATGCACTGAAAACCATCTACAATGTATTACTGTTCACATCTGTCACATTTGTATATTAATTATTTATAAACCTCTGAACGGAACCTTTGTATGAAGCATGACTGCTTCTTCTAAGTGTTCATAACACACCCCTTTCTCTAGTACAAGTGTGCAGAACATTGTTTATCTCAGGGCCAGGGGAAGTTATACCTGACAGGGGCCAGACCTACAGATATTCAGATGAATGGTGGAAGGGAGCATTCAATACCTGTGGACAACTTTTGACAGAGCCCAAACTTCTTACATGTGAAAGTTTTGACTCACGAAACTGATGAATGCAGATAAATCATAAACAGGTACAGAAAAGTAATCTCTGAAACACTTCAACCTTTTGATGGCCTGAAGATAAGGACTTTACATTGGATCCATTTCTAATTGCTCACAAAGCAACTACAAACACTGCTCAAGCTGAATCCTCCTCTTGCTTACCTGAATGGTAGCGTTTCATACCCACTTTGCAAATCTGTAAGTGAGAACACAAAGTGCAAAGAACTGGTCTGTTAGACCTGATGTGTTCTCATCAGCCTCTGTATTTTAAAGGGCTGACATGACCTCCTACTACTGTAATCTTTACCTCACAATCTTTATTGTATTTATCATCATGACCCTGTAAGGCACAGTCTTCTCCCCCCATATCCCTCATGGCAGATGAGGAATTGAGGTACAGGGAGAACAGGTGTCTTGCCCAAGATCATGCAGGAAGTCTGGGAATTGAGCTTGGAACTCCCAGGATAATGTCCTAAACACTGAACAATCATTCCTCTCTTGTGGAGAGGAAGTGGTCTGTGCCCATTGGCAGCCTATCTGCCATCTGAGTATATATTGGGCTATGTGCCTGTCTATTATCAGCCTATTATTTCTTATGTCATGTGTAGGTTACTAGCACATTAGCTGGCATTGCTCAGGTCCTTAAGAAGGGTCTCAAGGCAGGGAGCTGAGGCTGTGGGGGTGCATGAGTTAGGGTTGGGGGGTAAGGAGGAGCTCTGGGCAGGGGACTGTGTGCGTGTATAGGGAAGAAGGTGAGGGGGGGCCAAAGTGCTCCTTCCAAGATTCATACCAGGGCTGCTTCCTCTTCCTATCTCTGTCAGGGAACAAGATCAGAGTGCACCGCTTGTCTGCCTCTTTCACTCCCCAACCAGAGCGAGGAATGCAGCAAACTGTGCACTTTCCCATCATTCCCTGATGAAGGGAAACAGCCAGCAATAACCCCATATAAAGTGGGGGGTGAGGTTTCAGGCCCTCCCCTTCCTAAAGGATGCCTGCGGGTTTGAGGCTTGGGACTGGGACAGTCCTGGTGAGGGGGATGATTCTGCCTCTTTTCTATGTGGTTTTATGAGGAGCAGTCCCATTCCAGGCGCTCCCATTTTCTTGGTACAACCAAACTCTTATGTTGCTTTTTAAGTTATGATAAGAGGAAGCTGTATTCTGAATTTGGTGGTCTTACTGCTTAGGAGGAGTTCTTGAACAAACAGACAAACTCTCTCAAATATAGAGTAGATTGGAGAGCTCAGTGTATTTGAAAAACAAAACAAAACAAAAACACAGTCACTATGAAGAGAAAAAAAGGAAGTGCTCGAAATGCTGAACTACTGTATTGTTGGCTTTGAAACAGGAAGCTTTTCCACCATTCCTCTGAGTACCTGAAACATATTAACTAATAAGCATTTCTGTTGTAAAAAAGATGCAAAATATCTCACAAGACCTCTTCTTTCCCGTCCTTAATAACCCATCTTTCCCCAGAAAGTCAAACTGCACTTGCATTTTATTTCTTAGTATTAATATTACAATTGTCTGTTAAAATTTAATTGAAACGTTTTATGCCACATAATAAGAACTAAGAAATCAGGGAGAATCTGAAACAGAAACTTTTCCAAGTGGTGTTTTGGTGTACCACAGATGAGCCTTTTTTCTGCACTGGATTTGATTTTAAGATGTAGTATTCCATAAAGCATTTATTGCCTCTTCTATTTTTATAAAGCAGAATTCCCCTAAGATACCTTCTGTTTGAATAATCCACTCTCAGTCTAGTTCAACAGCTTTACTCACAGTTTGAAGCTTAGTTGCAGGCAAACTAAGGGGCCTGAGACATTTACCAAAAAAAAAAAAAAATTAGCAAAAGGCTCAGTGAGCAAGGATGTTTCCAGCAGATAGGGATGATTAGAAGCAGAAACAAGGGAGAGCTGAGTGCAAGAACCTGAAAAATGAATGTATGCCAGCTATTTTTATTTAAGGGAGAAGGTTTTGAGTGTTTGTAACTCACCAGTGTTGTCAACCCTGATTTTATCACCAATTTTATATTTGTGTCTGTCTTAAAGCCCCAGCTACTAGAGTCCTGTGGTCATTTGAATGAAGATCTTGGGGTTTTTAGCTTTCAAGATTGCTGAGAAAAGCTTCACCTCACACAAGCCCTGTGCTTATTTATTTTTAAAATTTTCAGGACACAATCCAATCACATGAAATACTTGGGGTTGGCAATGGTATATGTGCACAGAACTGTTGGTTTAAAACACATCTTTTGCTGTGAATTATTACAGAGCAAGACTTGGGTTTTTATAACTTTATGCATATCTGCATAGCAAAGAGAAACCCACACTGGCTCATGCCAGCTGACTCAGGCTTCTAGGGCTGGGGTTGCGGGCCTGTTTCATGACTGTAGATTTGTGGGTTTGGGTGGGACCCTCCCATCTCACAGGGTCTTAGAGCTTGAGCCCCCACCTGTATCTGTACACAGTAGCCCTGTAACCTGAGCCCTACCAGCACAAATCAGCTGGCATGGGTCAGGCATGGGGGTCTAGTTGTTGTACAGACACACTCAGAGCAGAGGACTCCATTGTCATCTTCCTGGGATCCAGAGAACAAGACCTGAACTGTGCCTGTGACGAGGAGGGACGAGGGGAGGGAAGTTCAGCAATAAAATCTTAGTCCCACTGAAGTCATTGGGAAGATGCTTTAGGGATTCTGATTTCCAAAGGATATGCTCAGCAGAGACTTAAATGGGACCAGAGCTTGACTATAACAGCCTCTATTACTGTTAAAGACACTGGTAGCTGAGGGGATGTCTCGGGAGGTGCTTCTTAATGCAGACTCAAGTCCACTGTACTCTGATTAAACAGGAGTAAGTTACATGCAGAAACTGCTGTAACTATGCTCAGCAGAGTGTATCTGGCGGCATCGTGACAGCTCATTTACACCCTTAGGCAGATCCATGGAAGCCTCCGTCTGTGCTCTTTTTCGGGGAGTGGTTGGGAGAGATGCAGCTGGAGATCACACTAACTCTGTGGGGCAGTGCTGAGCAACTTTGGGACAAAGGTACTGGAACTACAAGTGTGGGGTACTGCTGCACCTCAGCTTGAAGTGGCTTCCATCATTTCCAGGGTTTACAGTTTGATTCTATGGTTCTCAGCACTCCCACTATACAAATTGTTCCAGCCCCCCTGCTTTGAGATGTCACAGGAGGCTTAGGCTGTAGGGGAAGTCCTGGAGTTTCATTCCTTCTGAACACAAATTGAAACAGCTCCTCTGCTCTGCTCTGCGGCAATGGGGGCTGGAACTGACGATCAAATTGCTACTTTCTCATAATTATAGCTATTTGCCTTTTGGAGCAGTAAAAAGCTTCTGCTTTCCCGTTTTGTTAAAAAAACACATGCCTGATTCTCTGCTCAGTATAATGTTATGCAAGTGTTTGGAGTTACTCCTGTTTTAGGGCCTGATCCAAAGCCCACTAAAATCCATGGGAGTTTTTTATTGACTTTGGATCAGGAGCTTACAATGCTTGATTCAGTGGAATCTCTCCTAAAGCACTTGCCATTTGCTCTGTGTGGATTCCTAGTTTGTTCTCATTGTGGCCACCTACCCGGTCAGTTGTAGCTAGCTGTGTGTAATATTTCGGGTAACTGCATTATCACTGAATAACTATTCCATTAAAGGGAAAAAATGGATAAACCCCACACATGCTCCTGCTTTAAAGCCTATCAGTGTTCAATGCTGAACCTCTTTAGCCATTACACTCCAAGGAGCAGCATCAGCAGATTTTAGCCTGAACAGCAGGAGTGAACTTACTAGTTTTCATATCAAATGGTGTCAATCCCCTGGACAATATATTTAAATAAACTCACTCTTGAACCACTCTCTTTATTTGGCATTAGCCTTCAAGGCTTCTTCTCCTGGGACTAGCATCCACCTGTTATTTCAATGGCCATTTGGGGAGTGCTGGCAGATTCTGGAAGGAACAGGTGGTGAGAGGTGGGGTCTGTCACTTCTTCCTCGTGGCAGAAGCTGATGACTAGGAGAATATTTTCATAAGAAGATTTACAGCAGCTAAAGCTATCTTGGGTTTAGCAGACTAGCAGTGTCATAATCTTGAATACTGAGCAGACAACTTTGCCTACACTATAAAACAAGATGCCTTGTCCTTTGATTGGATTTGCAGATGAGTATTTCTTGTGAGTGGAGGATGCATGATAAAAAGGATGGATGTTGTGTGAGAATTGGCCCTTGATTTGTTATACCAGCCATCTATTCCTTTTCCAAAGCCCCTTCATATTTGCAAAGTGGCCAAATAACAAGCTGTCTTCTGTGGCCAATCTCTGATAATACACAATATCTTGCATCTGACAATTTCAAAACACTTTACAAATATCAATGTATTAAGCCCATAACCCTTCCTTGGGGGATAAGGGCAGTGTCATTCCCAGCTGGAAAAAATGAGGCATTGAGCTGAAGCTCATGCATTGAGTCAAGCATCAAAGGTGAAACTAGAACCAAAGAGTCTTGCCTCCTTGTCCTGTGTTTTGAACCTGCACTGAGAGTGTAGGTAGAAAGAACATGTTTATCAGAACTAGAATTTGGCCAAGAGGGTATGTCCTCTCTGCAAAATTAACTCAGGTAATTGCCATCTGGATTAGCCTAGCCTGGGTGTGAGCAGCCACTGTGAAAAGTCCTGCCTGACCTATTGCATTCTCACTGGTGCTTCACTTCTCTGTGTGGCACTGAGATGTTTAGAGACACATCCTGAGATTCCTTGTGCTGCCTTAAATCAAACCTCTCTATATGTTTTTTTCCCAATTAAATGTGGGAGCAGTTGTCTGTCCTGCAGGAGGAAAGCTATGGGAAGGCAATGGAGGACTCTTAGCATTCTGGTGAGTTAGTCTGCATCTACACTGCAAAGCAGGTGGGTTACTAGCCTAAGCAAAAGCAGCACTTGGACTTTAGTTCACTACTCAGGTTGAAAGCAGCATCAGATGTCTATGAAAGGGTTTTGTGTGTGGACAGAAGGGGGAGGTCTAGAGGCAATGCCTGATTCAACTCTACAGATCGTCAAACATGGAGCCTATTCCCTGCAAGTCACCCATTCACCCGTTGCCCTGAGGATTCTTCCTAAGTTACCACCTTAGTGAGTCCTGGCAATCACTCATGGATGCCACCAGCCTGCTGACAATCTCCCTGGCAAGAAGACACCAGACACCCTGGTGCACGTCTGTGGACACAACTTTTAGAATGCAGTGCTGAAGTGAGGATACTTGATCCTTCAGTGCACACACATTCACCTCTCATAAGCCACAACTCTGACAGGCTGCTCCAGTTAATCCCTCCACCATTCAGTATATCTGCCTCTACCATCACTGCCATGGCTCTGGGACCCACTGGGCAGCTGCATGCTGCGGCTCCCTGCCCCACCGAGCTACTGCAACTCCCAACCCCACCAGGCAGCCACATTCTGGGTCTCCCAACGCTGCTGGGCAGCCCCACTGCCATGTGCTGGGCGGCCCTGCCATCAGCTCACTGCGGACAGCCTACTTCCCTGCCGGCCTCGCAGGGATCTGTGCTGCTGGCCCTCCACCAGGACTCTCTGGTCCTGCAACATCTGTGCTAGACCATGGATGTTGCTGGAATAAAGAATCCCGGCTAAGAAAGTTTCAACCTGCAATGGTCCTTCCTGATGTCTGCTTATTATGGCACCCTGTGGTGAGGTGTGCATACTCCGCACTGAAGCAGGTAGGGTTAAAGACCCTGTGGGCGGAGGAAGTCCTGCTCCTCCACCCAGACTGGGCATGCTCCAAATGAGGGGTAGTATAAAAGGCAGCAGAGCAGCTCAGTCTGGGCTGGCCAGCAAAGGGGAAGGACCTCCAGCCAGAGATCCAGATAGTGGGAGCCAAAGTTCCTGAAGACTGCTGCTACACAGACCCAGTGGAGCCCCAGGGAGAAGCTGCTGCTGGGGAATCAGGAGACCCAGCCGCTACATGGGACAACACCTCTGTGGCACTGGTAGGAAGTGACCCAGAGAGGGTGCAGTAGTGGCCTCTCCCTCCCAGGTACATTCTATGTGTTTCAGCTGCTTTTCCTGCCAAGGGAGCAGTAGACTGATCTGCCGCTCATGGGGCCCTGGGTCAGGACCCAGTGGAGCAGGGTGGACCCGGGTCCCCCTACTGAGGTACTAGCCCCAACCCTATAGACTCTGGCTACTAGGATGCCCTGCCCTGAGACAAGGATTGCTTATAGACACTGGCTACTAGGCCATACTGCCCTTAGACAAAGGCTGCTTACATATTCTGGCCATACAGCCCTGTGAACAGGGCTACTAACCGACCCTGTGTCATCCAGACAAGGGCTATTTGCTGACTCTGGCCATTGAGCCATACTACTCTGCACCTGGGGCTGCTTACCAGACCCAACATGAAGGCCTGGTTCAACAGGTAATGGTGTTGCTTCAGCCAAGGGGTCCACCCAGCCCCATTGCCATGGGTCCCAGGACAGGAGACAATGGAGCTGGACTGCCCATCTGGCTGACAAAGATGGAGCAAGGGGACGACCCTGAGGCATTTCTAGTTACATTTGAACAGGTTACTACGGCAGCTCACTGGCCATAGGAACACTGGGCTACTATATTGGCCCCTTACCTGATGGCCCAGCGCAGATGGCATATCACAGTTTAGACTCCTGAGATGCACTGGAGTACTCACAGGTGAGTACAGCCATTTTAGACAGTACGAGTATCAGCCCAGAGACTTACCTGCAGAGGCTGCTTAAAGAGGAGTACCCCTCTGAGGCACAACCACAGGCTGTTGCCCAAATTATCAGGGACCACTGCTGGAAGTGGCTGAACCCAGAAGGCTTAACTGGACCCCAGGTCGCAGAGATAGTAGCCCTGGAACAGTTCATACAGATACTCTCCAAAGGAGCCAAGGAATGGGTGCAGTGAACCAGCCAGCCACCCTGACAGCGGTGGTAAGCTTAATGGAAGATTATCTAGGCCCAGAAGAAACTGGAGTCAAGAAGGTCCAGGGTGAGGGAAACCACGAAGGATGGAACAGCTGGAGTCCCAGTACACATATTATACCTGGTAGGCCGAAACTACCAGGACAGAACCCAAAGAGTGGAGACCCAGGGCACCCCAGGGAAAGAATGTCCTCCATGAGGGGAGAGAGGTCCACCAAAGAAGGACTACCGATCCACAGAGCCCTGAAACAGTTGTTGGGAGTGTGACCAAGGAAGACACTTTCGGAAAACGCTATATGGATAGCAACTACGAACAGGCCTGGATGGCCGGCCATTGAGACTGGAACCCCAGCCCAGGAAATTGGTGACACCTGTGGTAGTGGAAAGCATGAAGGCCACTGCTCTGGTGGACTCTGGCTGCAGCCAAACTATCATACAAGAAGGCCTAGTACCAGACCTTCAGCTGGCTGAGGAGATGCTCAGTCTCCAATGTATCCATGGGTATGTGCGTCCCTACCCAACTACACGGGTAAACTTCGAGGTTCAGGGCCAAAAGGAGCTCCTCCTGGTAGGAGTGGCTCCCCCAGCTGACATACCCAGTGGAGTTAGGCTGAGATTGGCGCAGGTTTCAAAAAGTTGTGAAGAAATGCAATTATTACCCTACAAGAAAGCAGCAACCTAGGAACCCCGGAGGGAAGACACTGGGGCTCCCCATGGAGACAGACCCCCTAAAAAGGTCCTTCTAACAGTCCAGGATCCACGACAGACCTGGACCCAGATGAAAACACACAAGAGGAAGGTGTCCAGCCAGGCATGGGAGCATGCCCAAATCCATGACTCAGAACCAACAATGGGGGCAAAACTCTCATAGGGGCCTCGCTTTTGGATCTGTAAAGACCACCTATAGCGGGTGGTGGTGAATCCCTGGATGCAGGAAGAGATATACCAGTTACTGGTTCCCAGAGACTACCCCAAAGCCTCCTACATTTGGCACATGCCACCTCCTGGGCAGGACACCTAGGTAGGGAGAAGACCCTTCAGTGAGTGGCGCATCAGTTCTTTTGGCCTGGCACACACTGAGAAGTACAGGACTACTATCCTTTGTGCCCAGAATGCCAGCAAATTGGACCTAAGTCCATACCCAAGGTGCCCCATTTGAATGGATCAGGATGGACCTGGTGAGGCCATTAGAAAAGAGCAAGATGGGGAATTGATTCATTCTGGTGATAGTGGATTATGAGATCTGTTATCCAAGATCTGTGCTGCTCCGAGTAGCAACGGCGATGAATATAGCAAATGAATTGGTAAAGGTATTTGCTAGGGTGGGGATAGTCATAGAAATCTTGACAGACTAGGATACCAATGTCTCCTCGAAGTTGATAGCTCAGTTATGTCGGCTCATGCACATTTGAACCCTCTGGACTTCAGTATATCACCCCCAGACAGACGAACTCATGGAACAATTTAACGGCACCCTCAAGTCAGTACTATGTAGGTTCATAGAAGACAACCCATAACATTGGGACATGCTTCTGCCAGCCTTACTTTTTCATAGAATCATAGAACACTAGAAATGGAAGAGACCTCAAAAGGTCGAGTCTAGTCCCCTGCCTTCAGAGCAGGACCGAGTACCGTCCAGACCATCCCTGACAGATGACTATCAAAGCTGCTCTTAAATATCTAAGGAGATGGAGATTCTACAACCTCCCCCGGCAACTTAGTCAAGTGTTTAACCACCCTGACAGTTAGGAAGTTTCTCCTAATGTGCAACCTAAACCTCCCTTGCTGCAATTTAAGCCCATTGCTTCTTGTCCTATCCTCAGAGGCCAAGGAGAACTATTTTTCTCCCTTCTCCTTGTGATACCCTTTTAGATACCTGAAAACTGCTATCATGTCTCCTCTCAGTCTTCTCATTTCCAAATTAAACAAACACAATTTTTTCAGTCTTCCCTCATAGCTCATGTTCTCTAGACCTTTAATCATTCTTGTTGCTCTTCTCTGGACCCTCTCCAATTTCTCCACATTTTTCTTGAAATGTGGTACCCACTACTCCAGTTGAGGCCTAATTAGTGCAGAGTAGAGCAGAAGAATGACTTCTTGTGTCATTTTGCCATAAGGGAGGTCCCTCAAGCCTCAATAGTTTCCCTTTGAACTTCTCTATGGTAGACAACCATGGGGTATACTTGACTTAAGGGAGGACTGGGAGACTCAGGAAACTTGGGTGCTTGGCACCATCCAATATGCACTATCTCTCAGAAAGTGGCTGCAGACCTTGGGTGTTTTCGCATGGGAGAACCTGATACTTGCTCAACAAGCACAGGAAAGACAATGTAACTGGGGGGCTAGGTAGCTTTGACTCCGTAGCTTTCAGTCAGGTGACTGAGTCCTGTTATTGTTACCATCAACTGAATCAAAGCTCCTAGCCAAGTGGCAGGGCCCATTTGAAGTAATATGCCACATGGGGCCAGTGGACTATGAAGTTAGGCTGCCGGGTGCTGAAAGGAGGTCCACATAGTCCATGGAAATTTATTGAAGGCCTGGAAGACTCAAGAAGCCACGTTTATTGCCCCAGTACCTCCTGAGTCTGAACCTCTAGACTCAAAACTGGCAGAGTTGGTAGTCAGGGTCAATCCCTTACAACAGGACCAAGTACAACAACTCCTAGGAACCTTCCAAGATGTCTTGTCCACTCTCCCAGGAGGGACAAACTTAATTCATCACCACATTACAACAGAGCCAGGACAAAGTGAAAGATGTACATCAACCCTTGCCAAGGAAAATGCCCTCCGACAGGAGCTTAAAACAATGTTGGAGATGGGCATGATTGAAGAATCAAGGAGTGAGAGGAGGAGTCCTATTGTCCTGGTGCCAAAGCCTGATGGGGCTATCAGGTTCTGCATTGACTTTCAAAAAGTCAATGCTGTATCCCACT
>JANRFK010003894.1:6968855-6981741 GCA_030068395.1 Apalone spinifera | reverse complement strand
TTAAGAGATAAGAGGGGAGTTTTGTATGACACATTTCATCCTTGGCCTTTCTGCTCAATTCCCAACAAGGGGGCCGGTAATGTTCATTTTGTAAAACAGTTGGTCTATACTCTAGAGACACATCTCTTGTGTATGCACAGAAGCTATAAATGACAAAATTGTCTGAACAGAAGCCCAGTTCAGAACATCGGAATCAATCAGAGCCTAAATGGAAATGAGTACCTTGGGCCCATCTCTAACACAACCCATCCTAAACACACAGCCGGACAGCTAGCCTGCTTTTTCTTCTTATTGGATCAGATTGTGCTGGCCAAATACAATTAAACCAGATTCATGGCCACTTAAAAATGAAAAATATGCCAAGTCTGAAAGCAGCCCTGGCTTTCTTTCATTGAAACAATAAACTCCTGCCCTGATATCAGAGAAGAGCAAGGTTCAAGAGCCATAAAGCAGTGTCCTGCTGATTGAACTATTTTTATTTCTAGTCATGTATGAAAACATTATGTTTAATATGGCCCTGTAATGTTACTGTTTTCCCAATGTCATGTCCTTAGGCCCTGCCATTTATTTTGCTTCCTTTCCTTCTGTTTGAATTCACAGAACAATGGGATCATCATCCCAAGAGTTTGTTCTTTTAATTGATGCCCTTGCTATGCGTCTTTCTCTCTTGAAATCCATTTAGATATTCATTGGCTAAAAAGCCAATGAATATCCAAGTAGACATTGACAATGCTGCATTGTATTTAATCATGCAGACAGACTCCTTGCATTATGTCTTTAGATATTCCCATTGGCTCATTCCTCCTATCCACAAAGAGAAAAAAGGAAGTCAATCTTTTTTCTATTTTTTTTCTTCGGAGTTGTGACTCTTCCTTCCTTCCCCACCCAAAAGCATTAGCTTTTTAGTCCAGCTAATCTTCATTCATCAAATGGAACTGGTGTTTCTAATCCCCTCCTCATCAAGAAAGAGCTTCTGGACAGTGTACAATTTTGGCTGAGGAAAAAATGTATTATTTAATACAAGACTGGGAATCTATAGCATATGAGCAAAGGTTCAGAAGGAAAAAGTATTACACATACACAGTGCAATGGATGTGCTCTGGTTAAAGGGATGCTACCCAACAGCTTGGGTTCAGATTGAAGTGATTTATCATCTGTAAATGTGGTGGGTGATATCACCTAACCAAAGACAAAAAATCCAAAGCTTTGTCTCCATTCTATCCTAAAACATTTGCAAATATCAGTGTTCTGCTGTACTTCTCTACAGCTTTGCATTGGAGGGTTTCCAAGGTTGTGTTTACATTAGAGAATTTTAGGAAAAATATTCAAATGGAGCTCCCAGTGGCTTAGTGAGAGCTCTAGTGCAGACAAGACTGCAAGGGCTTCTACTTACTTTAATTTGCTGTTTCTCTTGCTGTCATCATACTTGGCAATAGATATCTTTGGAGTCTATATAACTTTTCAGGTCCAGTGACATCTGGTTTTCACCAGGATTAGGCCACATTTCCTTAATATCATAACATATTTTGGTCTTGTCCAGATAATCAAGATCAACCTCTGTTATAACATGGCAAAATTGCTGCCACTTTTAGGAACTGTTCTGTACAGTTGAGAGCCCCACATTCCATGAGAACTGGATTTCTTTCTCTCATCATTATAATAAATAAAATTTGTAGTTTCTAAAATAAACTCAGCAGGTTTTAGCAGATGATCTCTAAGCATTTTACAAACATTAGATAAGCTTCAGATTAATTGTGTTTTCATCATTAGAAAGTATGTAAATAAATTCTTCCTATTTTTTTCCATGGGGAAACTGAGACCAAGATTTGTTCAGGCCAAAGTTTTCAAAAGTGGCTACTGGTTTTTGGTGCTCAGGTGGGGACATGTAGCCAGACATGAACCCCATCTTGCTTCCCTCACCCCAGCCCCCAGAGAGCAAGAGAAAGGCAGTCAGCCTTTGATGCCCTGGGAACGCAGGTGTGCTGCCTGTCCCTGACTCTACCATAAACAGAAACTAGACAGTAAATGGGCTAGCTGACGACCGGGGGCCTCCCGTCACCCTGATGGCTAGTACCAGTAATTGACATGCCTGCACTGTCCCAGGAGAGGAATCTCCGCCCATCACATACCAGAGGTGCCCATTGTCTGCATTTTCCCAGGTGTGAATTATGCTTTGCACCCTTCGTGGGAAACTTGGCGTTCAAAGCCATTTTTCCTAATTGGCCACTTGAGACCAGGAAGAAGCCTACATGACCCAAGGGGTATAAAGAGGGATTTAGTAGCCCACCCCATTCAAGCTCCAATCATCTATACCTACTGGCAGGTATTGATTGACTCCTGAGGTCTGTGGGACGCCCAACCTCACCCTACTTCTTCCCGAGGGATTGAGAGAAAGACACTGGCCACGCCAAGTCTGGAACGCAGGGGTGAGAATATATACCTGCTAAGTGTCTATTTTGCATGCATTTAATAAGAGCTCAGAGAACCAAAAGGGTTTCATGGTACCTGCAAGTGACTTTTGTTTTAAGTGTAATTTCTGTCCTGTCCTTTTGTAGTGCCTGTGTTATCTGTAACACAGCAGTAGCATTTAACAGCTAAGTTTACCCTGTAACAATAAAATAGTAACTGTTTAAGCTTTAACCTGACTCCTTCTGTTGCTGTAACAGAACCAGACACAATTAAAGGAACTCCAGCTGGTCATAAGGGACAGATATAGGGAGAGCTTGAGTGTTGGATCGTGTCACTTCCAGGGGACAGATCCGTTGGGGCATTTCTCAGCCTCCCTAGGCTGCCCGCTGCGAAGGGATTGTGTATCCTAGCAGTCAAAATCTGAGGTGTAATAAGCTCTCCCTATAAACTCTGGGCGTCTGTTGGCCTGTTGGCTGCCCACTGCGAAGGGATCCCGATCCTAGCGGTAAAGACACGGACGTTAAACTCCTCAGAGCGCCCATCAGTCTCACCTAGACTGCCCACTGCGACGGGACCTTGTGTCTCAGCAGTTGAAGGCTCGGGTGTAACACACATGCACTGCCCCAACCATCGGCTGACAGGACACCAGGGTCTGATTTTTGGACATGCTGTGCACTTGCCACCTGCACCTGGAGTTCAATTCAGTAGGTACTAGCTGACCAGGTTCATTCTGAAATGGAGACACTACAAATCACTAGCCCTTTTGAAAAGGGTTTGGGCCATGTCACTTGTCCGCAATTGCAGAAGCTAGATTATCAGCCTTGTAGCAGTATCAGTCATTCTTCACTCATTACAATCTCACCACACCAGAAAAGCAGAAAATGTAAAGAGAAAAACACACTTTAAAATGGATCTTGATTGTGAGCGAGCAGTCTCATGTATTAAGCAGATGTAGTTAGAAATAAGATTCTTCCAAAAATAGGGCTCCCCTTCTTAAGCTTTTGAAGCCATAAAAGGTTTCCAAGAATCTTTTGTCCCCTGAGGACTGATAGCCTAACCCTCTTCTACAATCTAAAAGGAGAGATCACTTTCCATCTGGGGCCAGACACTGTTACTGGTAGGTTACTGACATCCTGTCTGAGCAGCCTTCCTAGACACTGCAAACATGGTGAGTGTAGTCTTTCCTTGCTATTCCAAACTGTAATGATTGGAACATTTCTTCTCTGTACCTGTGATATTGATTAAACACCATTCAAGCAGCCTGTGCAGGACTTCATGTGAAAACCTATTGCAAGATAGAGCTTCATAAGACAAACGATCTTGAACTGCTCTAACAGATAGTGGACTCATATTGTGATAATTGCCTCATCTACAATTATTTGGACATGTTTGAATGACTACCTCATTAGAGAATTATTGAATTTTTTAATATGTCCATTTAAATTCATTTCTCTTGAAAACTTTTTAAAAAGTGTTTAATAATTAAAGCATTTTCTAGGAAAAACGTGCAGGATTAATTCTTTATGAGTGGAGATGTGGTGATCCTGGAGCTTTCCGAAAGGTTATTTAACACCAACTCAGCATGTACTGTATGTTTCACAAAAGGAAAGGATGCTGTTTTAGACACTCAGAGTTTAGATGACTATAGTGCTAATAAATAATTACTGGCATGTATGCTGTGACTTGCCCAAAGACTTCAAAATACTTTAAAAACTGACTATAACACAGAGAACACTTTGCTCATTGCTGAAATGCAGTCACCTCTGGGGTGGAATATTATGTCTGTTTAATAGTACACAACAGTATTACACAATACTGTGATAGAAATCAGAGAATGTCCTATACTGGACTGAAAATACAGGTGGAAAGTACTAAGGATCATCAATAAGCAGCTGGGAAAAGTGAAGCCATAAATGTCAAATGGATTTTTCCTTTGTATTAAGGATCTACTCTTGCTTCCAATGACCTTAATCTGCAGAATCAGATCCTGAATGAAAATCTGCCATTTAAGTTCCAAACAACCCCTGCAGCAAATAACTAGGGAACGAGCTCTTTTGGGGGAAATAGTAACTGAAATAAATGAACAGTTATGATTGCATCAAATTAAGTGCACTAAAATAAATATGACCAGTTTGGGTGACTTCAAGAATGTATCCGTTTCTTTGGTAGGTCTCATTACTCTGCCTTTGCCTCTGTTAAAGATATGAAGGACTATAGAGTCCAATATTCATAGCGATGGTCAGATGCATTTTGCATGAGGACACAAGACCAGAACCAGGAGATCATGCAACTTTAGGGTTTCTGCCTTATCAGAGGAAAGTGGAGCAGCAGGGAAAGACAAAGCATTAGTCTCCATTGCAGTTTCCTAGCTTTGGTCAACTAATTATTATTTACAACTAGGAGATCTCTCTTTATTGTGGTTTATCTTTAGTCATTGAATTACAAATGCCTGAAAATAGCTATTTATAATAGAAAATTTGACATCTTCTCCCTTGCAGGGAAAATGAAAGGTGGTAGCTAAAAAGGCTCCATTTGGAGCCCAAATTCATGAACTTTAATAACCTACACAAGTTCAGAAATCTCATATTTTTCCTGATTTCCCTATTCAATATAGGGTGCATCTACACTGCACTGTAACTCGAAATAAGATATGCAATTTGTGTAGCTCAAATTGTGTATCTTATTTCGATGCTATTTTGAAATAGCTTATTTAATCATTTGGTGCCTACTACACAGCACCCAATTTCGAAATAAAGCGCTATTCTGAGACGTCCCTTACTCCTTGTAGAATGAGGTTTACAGGGATGTCAGAATAGTGAGCCCGGAATAATGGGCTTGGTGTGACGATGTGGGATAGCTATTTTGGGATACTTGAGTATCCCAAAATAGTGTTGCAGTTTGGACGTAGCCTACAAGATGAAGTGAGTGGCTGATTGTGAACAGTTATTACACTGCTTGCTGTCATTAAGGATATGCTGGGCATTTGAGGAATTGAAAGACAGCATCAACTAATGATTAGAGCACAATTCTGGGCTTCAAAAGACCAGAGTGGCAATTCCATCTCTGACATCTACAGTGGGGATTGTGAAGATCAGTTGATGGGTATAAAGGGCACTGATCTCTTCGGAGTGGAGATGCTAGACACTGGGGATGAGAACTCCTTGCCACAGGAATTTTGGCGAAATTCCTGAACCTCTCATTCAAAATGTTATTCCCTGGTTAGACAAGGTGTTTCCAAAACTACTGAAGTGAGGAAAACCTTTTAAATGAAGATTTAAACAGTGTACAGCTGCCTGTATTCTGGCATCTGAAGGTATGAAATTGACAAGCAGAACCCAAGCTCTTAGGAGCTATATGGTGACATTTGAAAGCCGCTTAATGCAACTTTCCATAGGAACTGAAATTCAAGAGATGTTGAGAACATAATCCTGCCTTTGCTAGCTGCACCCAAAGCTCTCACTGACGTCTGTTGCAGTATGCTGGTCTGAGAATCTCTGCTAGGTCAGGATAAGGTTGAAGATCTGGAGGGGCATAAAGATAAGTAAGAATGCACAGGAAAAAAATCAGATTCTTTGCACATTATTTATAATAATCATTATAACTTTAACCCCACTCTGGTCCTTCTCATCTTAAAGGATTACAAAACCTTTTACAGACTATAAACCTGCATATTACAAAGGACCACTCACTTTTTATCAAAATGCCAGAACAGAACAGTAACATTAGGGAGAAGACTGACTTTGGTAATGCCATCAGTGCCAGATAAATTGGAATTCATATTTAAGAAGCGGGGAGTAAGAGAGTAGCAGGGGTAGAAATAGGAAAAGATGTCATAGCTTCAGTAACTAAGACAAGCAATTAATGGGGGAAGGAAGCCGTGTAGCGAATAAAATACTTTTAAGTTCCCTCCTGCTAGAAATGCAGGAGCTATGCAGTGAGTCTGTGCCTTTTCTCCTACCTGTCTAACACCACATTTCCTTTTTTAATTTCCTGCACTTTCATCAGCTCTTTCCCAGGATGTGCTTTGGTAA
Organism: Apalone spinifera; assembly: GCA_030068395.1. Lineage (NCBI taxonomy): Eukaryota > Metazoa > Chordata > Testudines > Trionychidae > Apalone > Apalone spinifera. The sequence goes on along the minus strand of JANRFK010003894.1, from coordinate 6,975,301 downwards.
TGAGGATACAGGGGGATCTTTCTTGCCCTTCACTCTGGAGCATGGGAGCAATGCATAAACTGAAGCTCCATAGTGCAATGCAGGGCAGATTGCTATCTGTGGCAGTTGCTTTTAGGTTTGTTTGCAGAGCTGCCTAGGAATGAGGCTGACAGCTTCCAAACACAAATGATCTCAGACAATAATATTTGGATGTGAATCTCGATTGGGATTTTGAACTCTCCTTTGGGATCTGAGATTTGGATCTGAGGCCTGACATGGTATGGTAGCTTTTTGGGGTCTTTCTGCTGCAAATATTACCTCCAGAAGGGTCTGTCAGTCCCCAAGCAGGTTCTGCAGGTGACTCACAAACATGAGTTGTAAAAGTGAAAGCATTCTGGGGAAGGGAAATCAAGCTAGAATTATTATTATTCCCTAAACCCCCTTAAACAGGCACCAGCCTCAGTCAAGTTAGAGGACCTTTGTCAATTGCAAAACTGGGCCTTAGCACAGCCATTTCCTCATGGCAAAACTCCAGCTCTTATTGTTCACAAACCTAGTCTCATCACTGATGGAACAGTGTAAGTCATTGAAAAGTGTAGTGCCGCCCTCTAGTGTCGTCCACTGGATTTGTTGGTTGGCCAGTTATGTCTTGTCATGTATAGCACTTTAAAAATGCGGGTTGGAGTTTCCCCCCAGCAGTTCTGACAACAAGTTAATTCTCTTACACAGTTGATGTTTGCAGTGGGAGATGAGACCGAAAAGCTCAGTGATCATTATAAATATTTACCACTCTGGACAGACACTTTCCATTTTGTTTGATTTTAAACATGTAATAGGTGATTATTCAGGCTTTGTTTAGACTAGGATGTAAAGATGTGTTGTTAGAATAGGTCATTTGTTTTGAGCAACATTTTTTGGGGGGGAAATGCCTAAGTAATTTAGGCTCCTACGTCTCTCTCTTTATTTTTTCAAAAGTGAGTTCAACTGTTAGGAGACTGTCCCCCACTGGAAAATCAATGTAATTTAGGCTAAGTACCTCAGTTGCTTTTGAAAATCATACTTTGGCTATAGTCAGTTTTTTCCTATAAACCTTCTCAGTAACTCTTCGGTCTTCCAAAATTTTCCTTATAATCTCTCAGGTTCCCCCTTAAAGTTTAATTTTTACATCTATGCTGCCTTGTCTTTTAGAACATATTAGCATGTGTGTAAAACTTTCAAAATGCCTGCCTGCCAGTATTCTATACCTCATCAAGATCAATTTTTCAATGAAAGTTTTTGACAAAAAAAAAATCCTCTTTTCAATGGCTTTTTACGGTCTTTATTTTTAATTCAAAAGATCTCACCCAAGAAAAATCACATTTTTTTCCTGCTATTTTTCCACAAGTTCTGATGTTGACAAATGAAGTAATAAGAAATAAATTGAACCACACATATACGGTAGGAAAAAGATCAGGGCGTTACTGTTGGAAGATCAGACGAAAACTGCTGCTCAGACATCAGTGGCAGTTAAAAAAGCAAACACAATGTGATAATGCTTAAAGAATGGGATGGAAGATACTGAAAATATCACCATGCCATTTTATAAATTGATGGTATACCCTCACTTGGGTTACCAGGTTCAGCTTTGTTCACGCTATCTCTAGAAAAAGAACTCATTCTCTTCTCCTTTCAGAGATGGGTGATAAAAATGAGATGCTGGAAAGATATCCCTGTGAACAGAGACTGTGCAGACTACTGTTCAGTTTAGAGAAGAGATTATTATTATTATTATTATTATTAATAATAATAATAATAATAATAATAATGGTTAACAAAGGAGTAGGCACGATAAAGGTACAAAAAGCAATGAATAGCAAAGGTGAATGAACAAGGGAACTTTCAATAAAATTGAGAGGCAAAACAGTTAAACCTGATAAAGGAAATCCTATTTTTTTGTACACACCATAAATACCTTGTGGAATTCACTGTCACAAGACATCCCTGAGGCAGAGAGCACAGGAGTCAAAAGAAGATTAGCCATTTATCTGTATAACAAGAACACCCACAGTTACATCGCATATCAAACCAAGATGGTCTTATTTAAATGTATATTTACTTCTCATGCTTGGGAAGTATGGGCACAACCTCCAACTGAAGGGAGTGAGGATGAAGTTTCACCTGAGAGTGCCTATTCTTTATGGTCCATTCAGAGCACTCTAGCACCTTTCTCTCAAGCATCTGACTGAGGCCACTGTTAGAGATACAAACTAGATGGAAATAGATCTGATATGTAGTAGGAAGGATATCTGCTGGGTCATGCAACAGACCATGGCAACATAATATGGTCATCATCAGGATTTGAACCTGTGACCTACCTCACCACTCGCTACCACTTGAGCTATAGTAATACTGTCTTTCTATGGGTAAGTGGCAGGATGTTACAGTCTAGGGGTGCATCTACATAGCACCCTAAACTCGAAATAAGCTTATTTTGAAATTTGGCGAGTCTGCACAGTGCCAGATTTCAAAATATCTCGCTATTTCAAGCCATCCCTTATCCCTCACGCAACAAGGTTTAGCGGGATGGCGAAATAGCATGCCCATTATTTCGAAAAATATTTCAAAATAACGGGCAACTTGTGTAGATGCTGGGTACCTATTTCGAGATACCTTTGGTATCCCGAAATAACCATGAAGTGTAGATGTCCCCTAGGAGGCCTGCTACTTTAGAGAAACAACAGAAGACTCAGAAAAATAACTTCCCATGCTGACATGCTACAGCACAGTGGAAAGCTTGTTACCTTGAAATTTATCATTTGGCAGAGAGAAAGATCTAGTGCTGCTTTTAGGTACACATACTATTAAATGGTTTGTTGGTTGCAATGACTGAAGGCAGGCTACCACGTTGCAGACAAATTCAATACAGTCAAGAAATGTGTGGAACTAATTTCTGGGACTAATAGAGAATGGGATACTTCACTGTGTTAGGGAATAACACCATGGCTCCTTTGAACACTTGTAGATAGAAGCTACCACTTTTAGCTACCAGCCTGGCCTCAGCAGAAAAGACCATCAGTCATGTTCTTATTATTAAAAGACCAGCTAATTTTAATCCCATCCTAATTACTAATGGCACTTGGCACTCAGACTCCCACTCCTCACTTGGAATTCTTTCAATACTGGAAAGCAAGCTATCCGATTTGACAGTCTCTGATGGCCCATATTTTTTCCAGGTCTGAAGGACTCATGACCATTTCAGGAGTCCAGGTTTCAAATGATGTATAGAATAATGTATTTTTCCGACCATTGGTGATTCATGCAGTGTCAGACTATAAGAATCACATTAGTTAGATTATTATCTTGCACATACCCTGCATTCTGTGCTTTTAGCTTAACCTCTTGCCTGATGACCCTGTTGGTTATATTTCCTCCTGCACATTGCTGAGCGCATCTAGCTAGAATGTTATTAGAAGCTGGCACGGACCTTTTTGGTTTATTCCTTTCTGCACAGACTGAAACACTGACACCCGAGCAGATAACAGAGTACAAAGGCGTCTTCGAGATGTTTGATGAGGAGGGCAATGGGCTAGTGAAAATAGAAGATCTGGAGAAGCTTATGAGCTTGATGGGGATCAACCCAACCAAGAGAGAGCTGGTGACAATGGCAAAGGAGGTGGACAAAGACAGTAAGAACTTCCCCGGTCCTATTTTTTACTGTATTTCCTAGGGTGTTGAGCTGCCCAGGTTCTGTGGTTCACAAGAGGAATCCATCAGACAGAATAAACCATAACCTCAATGTATAGCATAACAAGACCTCTTCTCAATGACTAGCATGTTATTGTACCCCAGTGCTTTGTTGTTCTTTTAGATAAGGGCACCTTGAACTGCGATAGTTTTCTGGTTTTGATGGGCATTTATCACGAAAAGTCTAAAAACCAAGATGAAGAGCTGAGAGCAGCATTCAAGGTCTTTGATAAGGAACACAAAGGCTACATTGACTGGAATACACTCAAGTAAGTAGTAAACTTCTGGAAGGTACAAAAATATGGACCTGATTCTGCATGATGCTGAACATACATAACTCCCATTGACTTACAGGTCAGGAACATGCTATGCCTTTAAAGTAGGAAGAGAAATGCTTAAGCTTTGGAAGGGCAGAGCAAGTGCTGGGATTTCAGCACCCAATCAATGTCTGAGTTTGCCATGGGATTCCATATTGACAAACTGACTAATATAGATTCTGAAAATGGGATATATATCTTGATGTTATTTTACTAGCCATTTGAGAGGTTCCAGGCAAGGTTTATTCCCCATCTGTTCAATGTTTCCAAAAAAGATCACTGCCCATATGTTTGAATTACACTGACATCCAGATTTACATTCCAAAGAACACATGATCATCTGAAACAACAATCAGAGCTGGTGAATAATGAAAAAAGAATTCTCATGTGTCTTCATTCACATTTTTAGATTAAGATGTCTAGCCTATGTTTGCATTACTTTTTGTTATCTTTCTGAGACTGTGCTAGCAAACAAGTTTACTGGTAAGAATGCTGGCAGAAACAGTGAAAAGTAGGGAGACTATTTTCTGAAACTGTAAAATCATATTGGAAATCTTAGCTACCCTGCCTGAAACAAAGATATCATGTGACCAATCAAACCATTCACCACAGCTCAAACTCAAAGTTTGAATAGTAAATGAACAAACTAGGAGCCAAGAATCATTCACAGAAATTATTCAGTCATTTAAAATAATCAACACTTGGAAAAAAGATCTTCAAGACATTAGCAGACAATCTGTGAACAGAAATTAGTCAAATAAATCATTTGCTCAGCGTAACATGAATGAACATTCTCCAGACTATGTCTTTAGCAGGCATAAAATGATAGCTCTCCCTTAAACCCTTGTTTCTTTCACCAGCTGAGCTTCTTGTCCTTTGTGTTATCAATACCAAACAAAACTAAGAATTAGCCAACACCGTAAGAACAAAAGAAAAAGCCAACTAAAAAAGAAAAAAGGATTAAAAATGAAAAGATCACTTTATAAAATTAGCAAGTATTTCCACTCTTTACTTTGAAATTAAACTAGCTTTCCATATAGATATGAAAAGATATCTGTTAGTCTGGAAAAGATTAATGCATTTAGCTCACTCAAGGTCACAGGCAAATATTCCTTTTGGCTAATCAGCATTAATCAAGTTCCTGCTCATAAATGTGTAAAAGAGGAGGCATGTAGCTTGGACATTTTTGTGTTTATCATTCAGACACAAGATTCCAGACTGTTTAACATCCTCAGAACTTGGCCTTTGATTGGGAAGGAAAACAAACATTCTTTAATTTAAAAAGCCTGGGATTTGCCTCAAAGCTTCAAACTATCAAAGCTGACAGAATAGGAGAAACTACATAGTTTGGACTGCAGGCTACAGCAAGTTCCAAGCAAGCTAGTGCAGGCTTCAGACTCCTGCAGAGTCGTAAAACAACCCTTCATTGCTCTCTGTTCAAAAGGAAACAAATACATTACCCATAATTCTGCTGGAAAAGCAAGATTATTCTGTCTGTTTTACCCTTTCATGGCATAGAGCTAGGACAATCAATGCTTTGGCCAATAAGGCCAGAAAGTGGTCTGCACCCAGTTGTTTCCCATTTTTACACTTAGGGTGAGATTCCCAAAAGCATGTTGCATACATCCCTTTGTGCTAGGTTGTTTTGATAATCAGGCCCTAGGAGGTGCTGAACACTTAGGAACAATCTACACTGCATGGCTGTATCCCAAAAAAGCTATCCCGTGTCTACACAAGTCGCCTGTTATAACGGTTGCGCTATTTCGCCATCCTGGTAAACCTCATTGCATGAGGGATGTGGGATGGCTCAAAATAGCACATTATTTTGAAATTTGGCACTGTATAGACACGCCAAATTTCAAATTTCAAAATAGTTTTGAAGTAAGATACGCAATTTGTGTAGTGCTAATTGCATATCTTATTTTGAGTTTAGGGTTCTGTGTAGATGCACCCTTAGACATCTGGCCTTCTGCTCCTTGGAAAACCTGGCTTCAGGACCCAGCCTGTGCTGTTGTGGTCTAATGATTTCTATTTTCTATAGAATCATAGAACCAAATGTAAGCTCAAGAGGTCATCAAGTCCAATTCCCTGCACTAATGGCAGGACCAAGCACCATCTCTAGACCATCTCTGAAGGTATGTCTACACTTGCACCATCTTTCAAGAGAGGGATGCAAATGCAGCCTGAGCGAAATTGCAAATAAAGCATGGATTTGAATTTCCCACACTTCATTTGCATAATCACAGACTGCCCTATTTTGAAATAACAAACGCTGTGTAGACACGGTTATTTAGAAAGAAAACCCTTGTTCTGAAATAACACTTATTCCTCATACAACGAGGTTTACCAGTTATTTCAGAAGAAGGGTTTTCTTTCTAAATAACCGCATCTACACAGCATTTCTTTTTTTGAAAGAGCGCCATAACA
>JANRFK010003894.1:6957669-6968755 GCA_030068395.1 Apalone spinifera | reverse complement strand
AGGCAATTTATTTCAGTGCTTAACCACCCTGACAGATAGAAAGTTTTTCCTAATGTCCAACCTGAACCTCCCTTGTTGAAATTTAAGCCCATTGTTTCTGGTAGTATCATCAGAGGTTAAGGAGAATAATTTTTCTCCCTCTTCTTTGTAACAACCTTTTAGATACTTGAAAGCTGTTATCATGCCCCTTCTTAGTCTTTTTTTTCTTCCAAAACTAAACAATCCCAGTTCTTTCAGTCTTCCCTCCTTGGTCATGTTTTCTGGAGCTTTAATATTTTTTGTTACTCTTCTCTGGACCTTCTCTGGATATTATTGCCTCTATTATTTTCTCAGCTCACATGATGGTTCAACAAAAGAGAAAAACTTTAAATGTTACCTTGGCATCATTTCAACTCAAGAATGAACAATGCTGTTGCCTGTATTCCCCTCACCTTTCCTCAAGAGCAGGGCAAAGATCTTTCATGATGATGAGCTAGCTTCTCTGACTGATTTTGCTTTTCTGGTCTGTGGATCATTGATATGTTCTAACAATAGAAATTACCTCTCTGACTTTGAATTATGTACCAATGGCAGGTATGATTGCCTGATTGCATTACAACTCAGCAAGCAGAACATAGCCAGATGGGATGGGACAATAATATCTAGCCCTCTCTTGGGCCCTTATACGCACACAATATTAGCAATCCTTTCAAAGCTGCAACAGCCTCAGAGTCACTTGAATAAATGTGTGTGTGTTTTGATGTACTATGGGTAACCCTAATTTGGGAACACCTACGGTATGGACTCTGGCAGGTGGAGGCAGAAGCAGCTCTGCACATTCCCCCTTCCCCACACAGCTTGGGGAACAGCAGCGACATACTCTGCTATAGGTTTTTCCCCCACCAGCAGTGAGGGGCGGTGCCTAGGAGTGGCAGGGGATGTGGAGCGGCAGGTAAGCACCCTACCTCTATCCCTGTCACTCTCTTCCTGGACCAGCAAAATCTTTAATCTGACAAGCCCTGTTTCCCAGGGTTGCCTGATTAAAGAGGTTCAAGTGTATCTGCTAAAGGTCTGTATATGGAAGTATCATGTCTTGGTGAAATAGGTTTCCTTTCATGCTGAAAGCTGCTGTTAGCTGTACCATGCTCATGTCTACAGCTACACATAGGACTAATTCTGTATCTGAGAGTTTGTGATGGGCCATTCCAAACTTTATTTAGGCTCAGAATTCTCAGTCTCATGGGCTAATGCCATCAGTGAGATTTTGAGAAGTATTTTTCTTCTCTAAGTGAGATCACAACATCTCAAGTTTCTGTTTGTGTTGAGGTTGTAAATAGATGAGACAATGCATGAGAATAGATACGGCAAGGAACAACCCTAGTCCAGATGGCTTAAGATGGCTTTACCATCTGACTTTTGTCATCCTGTGAATGGTCACTTGAATGTTTATTGCCATAATTCCATGTTTTCAATTAGAATATGAACAGAGTGCACCATAGGTGTGGACTAGTGGTTAAAGTAGGGGACTGGGAATCAGGACTTCTGGGTTTAATTACTTGTTTTGCCACTGATATGCTGTGACTGAGATTCCCAAAGGTGCTGATCACTTGCCGCTCCTATTCACTTTAAATGGAGTTACAGGTGCTCATAATTTCTTTAAATTAGGTCAGGTGTAATCTCAGCCTAGTCACATATGCAGGCCATGCCTCAATTCCCCTGCCTATAAAATGCACCTACATACACTTACCTTTGGGGGTCGACAGGAAAAAGTTCATTTTTGCAGAGTGCTTTGAAAGTCACGTATGAAGGGCAAAGTATTACCAGATTTGGTCTGTATTATTAGGTATGTTCTGATGAATGCTGGAGAGCCACTAAATGAGCAAGAGGCTGAACTGATGATGAAAGAAGCTGATAAGGATGGGGATGGAACCATTGATTATGAAGGTATAGTATCCATACACCAGACTCTTTGGCAAATGAAAGGTTCACTGGGAAGATTACTCCCAACAGCCTGAGATCAGCATCCTTCTTTCCTCCCTCAGAAATTTTACCCACATGAGTCACCCATTATGACTAGGTGGATATAGTCCACACAGACAGTGTCATGCAACTGTGAAACGCATGTGTGGTCTGGGACATAGTGCTGGGGACTCTGGCATTCTAATGTGGGCAGGCTGGTCAATGCTGTCTGAAAATCAGGCTCCTTTAAACTGTTTTAAGCTAGGATTCCAAAATCACTAGTCACTCTTGAAAAGCTTGGCCTGCGAATGTGGTGCAAGTTCTAAATAGATGTGACTTCGGCCCTGATTATCTAGCACCTTTCACCAGTACTAAATTCACTTTAAAATATTCATTAAGGAAACCAAATTCTCCAGTTAAGCAGAAGTTATTCCTGTCACAAGAAAAATGGGAAGTGAAGATTCATTTATCAGTGACATCATTTCTGTTATAGCAGAATTCAAAAGCACTTGTCTGCTGCTCCAAAATAATTTTTCTATATGACATTTACAGTCTGTGAGAAACCATTTTTTATTTCTGTGCCTTCCGTCTCCAAACTCCACAGAAGTCTGCTGTCATTCCCAATGCAACTGGAAGGCCTTGGAAAAATATCTGTTCTTGGTTTGGGCTGGCATTAAATGATTGGTCAAAAAGTGGTCAAGTTCACTGCGCACATGTGGCATTTTATCTGACCTTTCAGCAGGACTGTAGAAACATACAGCAGAAAGAAATCACAGTCCCAACTCACTACTAATACATTAGTCAGACTTCTTGGAAAGGGTTTGGATTTGTTACAGAGATTTTGGATGTCACACTACACTGTTGGTTTTTCTTAAGAGTATTGTTTTCAGACATTTAATATTTCTTTATTCTTTGAATCCTTATACTGCGTAGCTCGTTAGAAACACAGGTATAGCCACACCAGCTCAGATGTGTAGTTCATCTTGTCCATTATCCTCTCTGTCAGTGGCTGACACCAGCTGCTTCAGAGGAAGTGCAAGAAATCCCATAGGTCAACCACTTGCCCATTGAGAGAGTATCTTCCCAAGCCTTTCTTAGCTAGAGGTTGGCTTTGGCCCTCAAGCATAAGGGTTTGCATCCCTTTAATGCTTGGGGATATTCTATAAATATCAGTTAATCCCAGCATCAAATTACCTCCATTTACAGCTACTTTCACGGTGATGTGCCCAAGCTCACGAAGGGAGCCAGAACTAGAGCTTGAGAGCTCCTGGCTTTCAGTCCTGATCTTAGATCATTGGACCACATTCCTCTCCTTCATGTAACCACCTGCTCCCTGCCCTAACAATTACCCTCCTGTTCCTCCTACTCCGATGACTTCTTGCCAGATATCTGGTATGTTCAGTACCATCTCAAGCAGGCTGTGGGGGAGCAGAAGAGGTGGAGGAGCAAGCCCTTCAAATAGACAATCAGCTCAACAAGAAAAGGAATAGCAAAAAAGGGTTCAATATGACATGTTTGGATTCAGGTCTGAACTTCCCCAAGGTTTGAAGAAGTCCAGATGCAAGAGCACAATTCTGGCCCAGCTCAAAAAACTGTTTGGTTTCCACTCCCATTTGCCACAGTGTGAAATTCCCTGCTTACCATAAATATATGTTGCCAATGCTGGGAGAAGAAGAGGCTTACCGCTAACAATGCCTGACAGCTTAATTAGCTCCTCAGAGTTCATCACAGCCCAGCAGAACTTGCATTGACATTCCTGACAGCACCAGCTTGGCATGAGCCATTTCTTTTACTGAAGAAGCAGAAGGATAAAAATGAAGCCAGTGGGCCTGTGTGGCTGCTGGTTTATTTTTAATTACTGTGGCATTTCATTTGAGGTGCCGTGTAAGTAAGGTTCTGTCAGTTTCACACTCACAGTTCTTTTCAGGTGAAAGCTGAGCAGGCAAATTCCCACTGAAAGAGGAAGGTGAGAATCCTTGTGAGAAGTGCAGAATAAAATTGCTCATGTCATTCTTTAACTAGAAGGGAAAAATATGATCATATGAAAAGCTGCCATCTCACTACACTGAGCCAATAAAGCCTGACAAAAGTATACCCAGAGCAATTTAAAGACTCCTATAGATTCCAATAACCTTTAGATGAGACCTTAATCTTTGCTGTGAACTAGGAATTGTGTCATGACACTAAAAAAAATCCGCTACATTTGCAAAGATCCCTGTAGGGCCTTTTCTCCCCTGTCATCACCCTAGAGACCTCAGTGGAGTTGCATCAGAGAATTTCCTTTGTGGGCTGAGCATAGAGCTAGAAGACAGGGATGCATGTGATGTGAGGAAAGAGGGGATCTCCTTCAACTTCTGGAACAAATCCCAATCTTTGGAAAATCAGATTTCAATAAACAAAGCACTGTTCAGCCAGCAAGAGTCCAACTAGTGTTCCTGGGCTTGAGACCTTAGGCCAGGTCTATGCTACACCTGGGAGGTTGGCTTAAAGTACACAACTCCAGTTATGTAGAGTACATAGAAGTCCACACAGTGGGATGCTGATGGGAGCAAACACTTCCATTGGCTTCCCTTGCTCTTAACTGTGTGACAGGCACTGGCTGGAGCTGTCCTCAGCATTCAGTTTACAGGTCTATACTAGACCCGCTAAATCGAACATCTGTATGTCAGTGTGCCGCAAATTAAGAGTGTTTGAGCATCATAGAAGTATCCCGTAGTGCTCCTTGCCCTATCAATCTGCAGTGAACCCTCTTGAATGCTTGTGCCAGCAGCACAATTTGAGGCTAATAAATCTTGCCTTGTCTTATGGTTCTCTCCCTCTCAGAGTTTGTGGCCATGATGACTGGAGAATCCTTTAAGCTTGTTCAGTAAAGCCCTGTACAAGAGCAACATCCTTCATTACAAAGATCCTTCCCAGGCACCCTCGCCTGCAAGGGCTGCAATTCCTCTCAAGATGCTGTAATCTGGAGATGTCGCTGAACACCACTCATACATTACCATGTCTGAATAACTTGTTGGGCATTCGCAGCAGGAGGAAACTCTAGATGAGAGCAGATCTGAGAGATTCCTCTCACAGCAGGTGTGGAAGCTTTGGCAGCATAGAATTGTTTGTTCAAGCAACTTGTTTTGGGAAATCATGCAAGAGCCATAATTTATGTTTATTAATAAACTTTATAAAAAAGGTTTTTCCAATATGGCTTTAAAGGGTCCTGTGAAAGGAACAGAGCATAGTTGTGAAAGGAATGCATGTTCTTTGCCAGGGCTCTCACTTCTTCGGTACAAATCATTCCTGGAACTGAGAATTGCTCCCAGGTCGTCTACTACTTTTATCCACTTCAAAAAGAGTTCACACCTTAGTTAGAAATGCCTAAACTTCACTTTTGCAGAGTGGACTAAATAAAGCTGCACCAAGGAGTGCTTGAGAACTTGAGTCACATTGCACGGAATTTCAATCTCACAATAATTCAGTGTTTCAAGTGGGCTTGGGGAAACGTAGAGGAAACCTGTGAAATGATACAGTCAGGGATGGGAAGCAAATGGAAAGGCCTGTAAATGCTGCAACCTGGTTCCGAATCAGCACGCATACCACACAAGAAAGGCAATGGACTGGTGAAAGCAGAGGGGAATCCTTGTAACACTGCACGTCTATGCTCCAGACTACAAACAAATTAAAACAAGCTTTAAGGAGGGAGAAAGCACTAAGGATGGTCTGTCCTGGCATGTGCACTGTTCATTGTAAGCTGAATTTTTGAAGATATTTAGGCACCAAAAGGTGCAGATGGCACTTTTGAAAATTCCACTTGGTGCCTATCTGCCACTTTAGATCCAATACCTTTGAAAATGTGTCTCTTTCCTCCTTTATTTTACAATGTATTAGAAATTTTCTTCTAATCTATCTGTACCCCACTGCCCAGCACTTTCTCCATAAAGCTTTTTAAATTCAGAAGCCCCAGCACTAAGTCTTGCTGGGGGGATGAGAGGGGAAGCTCATAGGAGCTTTGGCCAAAAGCAACTGCTACCCTCTCAACTAAAGATACTGATTATTTCTTCAAAGACCTAGTATTCATTCTCCTGCCTCAGCAGATTATTGAAATGAAGTAAAGATATTTACCTGACAATAGACAGTTAAGAGGTAGCAGTTGTGGTTTTGGACTATATTTGAGGAATGAATATGTTGCAGTGGTTTAACTAAAGATGTGATTTTAATCTGATATAGTTAATCTAGGGGAAACCCCTGTGTGGACATTCTTATTTCAGTTGAAACCAGATTTACTGCCGTTAACTTACATCGGTTAGGAATCAGCTTAAGCTAAAACAGCAATAAGCCACTCTTATTCAGAATAAATTGTCCACTACTTAAACTAATTTAAGTTAAATCGTCTCAACTTTCTTATGTAGAAAAGGCCTCAGTCATTGCGGAAGCAAATACTATCTCACAAGCAAGAGTAAAATGGAGCTGATTCACAGACCTGAACAGTTGGGGGTTTTGGCATCTACAAAGCACAAGACATCATTGAAAATATGATTGACAGTCTTCTTTAGCCTATTATGTATTTGCAGTGCAGTAGTGCCTAGAAGCCTCAGTCAGGGATTGGGGCCTCTTTGTCCTAGGGTAACTATGAATAGGATCCATAGTATTTTCCATAGTACCCTCCAGTACAGGATAATTCAGGCAGGCAGTGTACGAATATCTATAGATTTTGCAGGGGCTGCACTTTTACCCACAAAACACTGCCCGGACGTGTTCTTGTCTTACTCCCAACAGCCTCCAAACACACCCTCAGATGACTCCTCAAGCTCACCACATTTGCTTTGGTCAGTGAACAAACGTGACTTGTTTCTACCAGGTCTGAGACAACATTAAGAACTCACACAACACCGTTTGCATGCTCAGCCAAGGATCTTGCTAGATCTCCTGTACCTATATGCTCTTTTTATGTAACAATAGACCTTCGCTCCATTCCAGCAATGCAATCACAGGAACACTGCTCTCGAGCAATGGTGGGCATCCTGCATGTGATTCGTCAGGGTAAGCTGCTGGCGGGTCACCAGACAGGATGTTTACCTTGTGTCCGCAGGTACGGCCACCCACAGCTCCCATTGACTGTGGTTCACTGTTCCCAGACAATGGGAGCTGTGAGAAGCAGCAGCCAGCAAATCCCTGTGTCCCACTCTAGATGTGGTCATCTCCCTTCCTTAGGAAACTTTCCCTGTGCCAGTCACTTCTCTTCTGAGCAGACTTTGGCCGAACATGAAGGACTCTCCCCCTAATTCCTAATATCTCATCTACATTTACTAGCTTGGCTTTTCCTTTTAACCCTCTGGGGCTCTCCCTTCACTCGCATCTTTCTTCTTTATACATACTCACTTCTTAAGTAAAATGAGCACATATTTTTTCAAACTATCTTTATATCAATTTCCAATTAGCACAGTTCACCAGAAGGTAACTCTTTCCCTAAGCTGCCCTGGGGGATTCCCCTGGCTTCCTGGCATAGCAACAGCTTCCATCAGACCAACTTTAGGATAATTGAGAGCAGGTTTTAATATTTCTTCCCATCATGGCCACAAATCTTCAGTGATGGTAACTTCCCAACACCCATTTGCTAACAAAATCTTCTATGCAGTGTAGGCTACTGGCTCCTTTGGTGATAATTTTACTTGCCTACTTTGCAGGGACATTGGGAGGGTTCCTAGCATGTGGCCATGTGGGGAAACCGTCCCCTATCCTGCTTCACTGCTCCTAAGTCTGATTTGGAGGGTGGTCCACTTGATCACCTGGGAATAGGAGCTAGACTATGAAGTGAGTTGTGAGCTGTAGCCATCAGTCCTATACTGTGGCCTGCATGAACAGATCCCAGCATGGAGCATAGGGTTGTAAAACCCATTTAAGCAGTTAACTGGTTAACTGCTTAAGTGGGGTGGGCGAGGACTGCTGTGGCCTGGATGGAGCACCCCCTGCCTACAAAGAGCTGCTCTGACTGCGCTGGGGGCCCACTGTGGATAGGAGGCTGGCTCAGCTGGACTGGAACAGCCTCCCGCCCACATCAGGTGATGCTTCCCAGTTAAACATTGACATTCCTAATGGAGCTCTACAGACTTCAGATCAGGTGCAGGGGTTCATTTGCAGAGTGTTCTGCAGGATCAGGGCCTCCATATCACCAAATCTCCATCCAGCCCCTTTTGGCAAGTCTCAGCCACAATACCTAGGACTGAAACTGCTGGAGAGACCAAGTACACCTGAAAGAACCACCCTCCAAATCAGACTCTAGGAGCAGTAAAGCAGGATGGGGGAAGGTTGCCCTGCATGGCCACAGCACCCACAGTTACTCTTGCATTTATCCTTGCAACATCTCCATGAGGCAGGGCAGCGCTATTATCCCAATGGGGAACTGACACACAGAGAGAGTAAGGCCCAGATCTTCAAAGATAGGTAGGCATCTGACTCCCATCGATTTCAACATGGGCCTACATGATTTTCCCCAAGGGCATGTAACAACTCTGACAGAACAGGGAATTGCCCAAGGCCTGAGCTATCCCTGCTTTGTGGCCAACTGTTTGTTTATTTTAGATTTCCAGCATGTAGGGATGTGCCCATTCCTCTAAATGGATCCTTCAATTGACCAAAATGTAAAGATCCACAGGAGCCAAAGTGAGTTACCAGAACATGGTAGAAGGTGGAAATGGCCTGTCTCTCCTTGCACTAAAATATGATTTTACCTAGAACAGTTTCACAATGACCAGAATTATAATTAGCACAATGCAGTTCATTGTGTAACATCCAGGCACACCCCATTGCATCCATGTACCTTAGCAGCACTCTGGGACAGGCAAAAGATATCAGAGAGGAGCAGTCAGATTTTACACTCCTCCCAGTGCGTATCTTTGGGAATTTTAGCCTGCACTACTTGAATACAAAGCAACAACTGACAGAGTTGAAATTTTTTGTTTGAGACAGTAGATGGAAAATGGCCATGTTTCTCCACACACAAATGTGCTAAAAATTTTCACCTCTTAATATTTTCCAAATTGTTCAAGAAAAAACAAAACCTGAAAAAAATCCCAAAATTGGAAATGTGTTGTCAAGCCAACTCTACTCAGGATATATCAAATTTCAATGCTTTGAATTAAGGAGCTTCCCCTTAACCCACATCATATTATGTTGAATCACTCTGTATAACAATGATACTCCAAAAACCACTATGTATGATTATTGCCAAGTGTGGCTTTTGGGGCCATTACCTTAGCAGTGTTGAAGAGGGGAGTGTACCTAAGAGAAACAGTCATCAGGAATCTCTGTAGATAAAGGAGGCTGTGCTGTAAATAGGTTGTGAAAGAGGCAGGATTAACTTGTGTAGCTTTTCAGAACGCATACAGCTTTCTGCAAAGTAACATTTCACATCAGTAACCATACTGGCCTGTTGTAGTAAACATGCCCTGAATTCCACAGCAAGGCCCAGTACAAAGTATGCTAGCTGCCTGCCACAGCACTGGCAGGAGAAATAGGTGACCCATTGTACTGGTAAAAATGTTGGCAAACAAAAAAGCACTACATTTCCTAATCAGAGCACAACTAGGATATCTGGGTTGATAAAACTTAGCACCCCCACTTGGAGCTTCCTGCACATCATTTGCAGAAAGGGCCTGCTGCCAGGGTTGAGGGTATAGACCTTAGAGATTTGCTGACAAAAGATCTTTCACTAAGGAGGATGGCAAGCTTGAAGACAAGATGGAGCGGTGAACCATACTTGCTGAAGCTAGTTATTTTAATAATACCTAGCTCTTATCTAGTGCTTTTCACCAATAAAGCTCAATATCATACCCATTTTACTGATGGGGAAACTGAGGTACAGCACCTCAATGGTATTTTAGGCCGCTCACTCTCATCAAAAGCAAATTGGAGGATCTAAGTCAAAGTGATTTGCCCAATGTCACACAGCCAGTCAGCAATACAAACCACATTTCCTGACTCCTTGTCCAGTGCTCTAGCCACTAGAACATACTTCCCAGATAGGCTAGCCTGCCAACCTAATCCATTGAGCAAAAGGCCAGTGACCAGACTGGCTGGGATATCATTCGTCAACACAAGTGAGAAGAATTTTGCATTGGGAGGACCTGCTGAGGACTCTCAAATCAATTGGCAGGCAAGGAGGATATTTAAGAACTTTGTTCCATATCAAGGAAGTCACAGTCACAGACAGACTGATAAGCCTCATGCCTTGTGCACTGCTTGCTAGTAAGGCACAAAGATTTTTGTGGAAGAGCTAGGCCACAAAGTGTAGCTGCTATAATAATCTCAAGCCACAGTCACCATTACTGAGCAATGTAGCGTCTCTCCAAGGCTGTGGAGATCAGCTTTCTGGTCCCATGGCTAAACAACGGCCTGTGTTGATTTTCAGTTTTGCCTCAGGGGTGACCTTGGACAAGTCACTATAGCTGAATTTACTCATCTGGGATATAGGGATAAGGCCACCAACCTCCTTGGTAAAGAGCTTTTGAGGTCTACTGCTGAAGTTTGATGAACGTATGAGGTGCAATTCACAGTACTATTTTTGCCCCTCTCCTTTTAGAATCAGACATACCGGACTTTAACCATTTAAAAAACTGTTTTAATTGGGAAAAGCATTAGGTAGGGCAAAACTAACCAAGTAGACAAACCAAACATTTACCAGTCCCACAGCATTTAGGGCTTCACAAAGATGTCACTTAACAGCATGAAGTTGTACTTGCAAAATGCCAATGCAGGCACCCCCAAGATGGCAAACAGTAACTGCACCGGATCAACAGTTTCTGCAGAAAAATACAGCACAGAAAGAAGGAAACAGATGGACCCCAGGTGGCAAAGCATGATGGGGCCTATGTGTTTCTTTTGAGGTTCATAGCTAAACTTGACTTCCAATGACAGCAAGATCAGGTCCTTGCCCTTTGTTATGTCTTCAGCTAAGTCAGTGATCACCATCCAGTAGATCAGGATCTACTGGTAGATCTCAGAGGCTTTGACAGGTAATCCTGACTGGTTTGGCCAAGAGGCTATCAAGTGCTAGCACTTCAGCTACCCTTCCCCCCACTGCTGCTCATCCCTTGCTCTTTGCCTTGGAGCTGCTCCTCCCCTTGGGGAGCCTCCTGCTTTCTGGGCAGAGCAGGGGAAGAAG
>JANRFK010003894.1:6909424-6930307 GCA_030068395.1 Apalone spinifera | reverse complement strand
AAAACAAGGTTTATAGGGATGCTGAAAAAATGTGTCTGCTCTTCCGAAAAAAAATTTGGAAGAGCAGACGCATTCCTTGGACATGGCAGAGTTTTTCCGGGATGCCAATGAAAAGCAGTATGTGGGTGTAGAGAAGGTTTTCTGGGTAAAGAATTCTGTTTCTCTTGCAAGGGAGGTCAACGTCATTTGTGTTCCCTCTACATCTTGATTAAACACTTCAGCATCTTCATTTACTCCTCCAGAACCTTAATTCTAGGAAAAACTTAAAAAACAACAAATCGTCTGGTAGCACTTTAAAGACTAAAAGTGCTACCAGGCTATTTGTTGTTTAAGTTTTTCCTGTTACAGACTAACTCGGTTACCTCTCTGAAGCTCTTGATTCTAAGGTCAGTGCCCTCTTTCTTATCTTTCATTTCACTTTTCCATCTCTCCTCCCTTCCCAGTGCTTGAATGGAGAAATGGTTCAAATCCTCCCTCACAATTTCTTCCCTATTTCACCTCAGTTTCCACACAGAGCCAGCCAGCAGAAAAGGGAGCTTGCAAGAGGGAGGGGTGCATTTCTGTGTACCTGGCTGCAGAGTTGCAGAGCAGTTACTTGGGCACTACAGGAAATATTCTGGAGCTCAATAAAGGTGAAAAAAGCCTCCTTGGGTACGCATTGCAGGACTGTCGACAGCAAAAGGAGGGGGAAAGGAAAAAAAGTCCATCCTGGAGATGGAAGATTTTGTTGCTGACACTGGGCACTTTTTGTGACTTTTGTTGCATCGCAGTATCAACTGTACTGGAGTTTTGTCACCAAAAAGGGGATTTTGATGACAAAACTTGCCGGTGTAGACTTGCTCTAACATTTATGGGCTAGTTTCTTATTAACAGTCTAGCCTCTTTAAGCCACTCAGGTGGCACAAAGGGGCCATAATCTGGCCACAAACAACCAATGGAATGTTTCTGTTGTAGAAGGGAAAGTGGCCCTGGAAAAATTGGTGGACAGATTACTTTGCCAGCCACTCCCATGCCTTGTGGCTTAGGCAGCATGTTAAGGGACAGATAAGGTGTGCCGGGGCTGTGTGGTATAGTTTGGCAGAGCTCTGCCAGGGCTCCACTGGTGTAAGTTAGAGTAGCCCAGAACAGTGTTTCTCAACCTTTTTTTTTTTATAAGGTACCCTTTTTCAACAATAACAACAACAAAATTATAAGTACCTCTCAGTACCCACAGTTTTCAGACACACAAATTTTTTTTTCTATCATTGCAACACATTTGTTTAAAAACTTAATCGTAGCTGGACAGGCAATGAAATTTTTGGGTGTTAAAAGTACAAAAATAAAGCACTGTAAAACTTAAAACAAAAATTCAGTTTTTTCCAAATTTCAGTTGTGTTGACGTACCCCCCAGACTTCTCTCGAGTACCCCTAAGGGTACTCATACCACTGGTTGAGAAACACTGGACTAGAAGATGCTCTAGCTTACTCCAGAGCCAGGGTGATACAGAATCAGAGTTGTATAATGGACACTGAATTCACACACCCAAAGAGAACTGAGCCCAATTAATCTCCAAAAACATGCGCTACAACCCGAGTCAGGGTTCAGGTACCAGTGTAGAACTCTCTTGAAGTCAGAGACTTCAAGATTTAGTAATGACACCAAATCAGATTCAGACTTCACATCGCTTTTATTTATAGGTCCAGGAGTCGGGTAGCTGCCGTGCTGCCTAGGGGAGGGAAGGTCAGGCCCTGGGAAGCCCAGGCATGCGGCTCAGGTGGGCTGCGAGGGGTAGGGGTGGGAGTCGGAGTCAGCAAGGCTGGCGCACGACCTAACTGGGCTGCCCTGGGGAGTCAGGAAACCTGGTGGGGTGGCAGGGCAGGGGGTGGAGCCAGCAGCTGAGGGGCCAGAACTGATCTCCCCTTGTCTGGCAAAATCACTCATCTGGGACCACTCAGGTCTCCAGGGTGCTGGACCAGGAAGGTCCAACCTGTAGCAATAACACAGAGGAGGGAACAAAGTTTTCAAAGGAGCAGATTGAAGATCACTAGTACAAACATCACTGCAAATCCTGAAGTCGTTGCTTATGCAACTGAATTACTTTACTCCTGTAAGTAAACCCATTATTGAGAGTAGGGTTTGCAGGGTCAGGCCTTACTCGCCTTTCTAGTTCTTCACACGCAGCACTCACTGCGCACCCGAAGGTATAAGGCTGAGGGAGCTGAGCAAAGCCTGTGTGAAGTCACAGGGAACATTTCCACAGAGTTCCAGTGGGCGTGGGGGAAGGCCCTAGAGGGGTCTGTGAATTAGAACAGCACCTGCCGTCTCGCCAGCTACCGCTGACTGAAAATGCATAATAATATTGGTCAAGAACCTAGAAGGGTTCTGTATGATGTGTCCAGTGGATGGTGCCAGGAATCCTGGCACCTCTAACCTTAGCTTCATCCCGGAATGGCTGTGTTGCCTTAATTAGGTTGCTTCATCTCTTTTCACCTCAAGTATCTTATCTATAAGGAGGGAAAAACCATCAGGATAATGATCTAAGGGCCTGTCTATACTTGGAAGTTGTTCTGCATTATAGCAGGGTATGAATTCAAAGTGGAGTAGCGGTGCCTAGACTTTTGTAGAGCAGGCTACTGTCTGTGCATAATACATGCTAATCATTGCAAGGTGAGCAGCTAGCAAGTGTGAAAAATCAGGACGGGGGTGGGAGGTAATAGGCACCTGTATAAGAAAAAAATCCCCAACTATCAGGACTGCCCTTATAAAATCGGGTTGTTTGGTCACCCTAATTATTGCAGTGAAGATCATCCAGTATCTGGCCTGGATGGGGTTAAAAGCCCATCTTCGGCTCTCCCCCCCCCCAAGTGAGAGCTGCATGCACCAGGTGTTGTCCCTCCCTGCTGAGGAGTGGTCACATGGCAGAGTTCAGCTGAAACTGCTGTCTCATTGGCAGAGCACGCCTCTGGGAAGATCTAAACACTTGCTATTGTGCTAATTGCTGCCTGAAGTATGAAACTCCTTCAGTTGCCTGTTTCGGGGTGGAACTACTTTCCCCCTTCAAAGGACAATACTCAGGTGTGTCTACCCATGTAAGAGTGAAGTTTGACTGTTTTTGTAACTACTGGGACACCTGATTATGAAGTGTATATTCTGGGCTAAAATGAGACCCTGATCCTGTACATGTAGATTGATTCCTGTCTCCATGATAACCCCCATTGGAATCAATGAGGTTCTGCACAAGTGTTGTGTTATGGGTGAGAACAGGGGCATGCAGGGCAAGTGCATGGGGAAGTTAAGCACTGCTAATCCTTTGCTGTTCTCCAGAACCAGTGTGGTTCTGGGCTTTGCAAGAATGAGGCCCAAATATTTTTCTTATCTGCCATATGCACCATGGGCTTTCACTTTTGCCACTGACTGCCTGTGCGTACTAGATGTAGGTCCCAATCCTAAAAAGAGTTCATTAGGCTCTACTTCAATGGTTTCTTCTGGGAGGTCAGGCCTTTTATTTGGTGCAGGGTAGCATGGGGCTGTAGCATTGAGTCTGATGGGATATAATTCACATTTATTTGTTTTTAGGAAAATAAACCAATAATGCATTTCTGTATTGGGGAAAGAAAAATGCACCTGCAGGATGACTACTTGAACTTTCTCAGGAGGGTGATGTTGCTTGTGCAAACAGGTAAGCGGGGTTGATGGGAGAAACCCTGGTCAGTTGATTCCACTACCTGTGCTGGAGTTTTATGTGCACTTCCCTGGTTTCATCCCCTCTGTTAACTATGTATTAAATCTGTGCACTAAGCATCATTCAGTAAGGAACTGGGGCCAGTTCCAAAGCTAGAATGTATTTGTGCAGTTTTCCTGTGCCATCTCCCATGTGCAGGAAAGGCATTTGCATAGCTGCCTAATGTTCAGGAGAGTCATTTGAAAAAAACACTTCAGTCATCAATCATTCTCTCCTCTCTATTCCCAATACATTGTGCAGGGGCACACCAGGAATGAAAATAGAATGGGCAGGACCAAGAAAAAACATTTGCTTTAGAGAAATCTGTCACTTATATTCACAAGACAAAAGGAATTTGCATGAAGCCAGGGTGGAAAACCTGGGCTTGTCGATAACACCCCATTGATTGCTTTTCTAAGTGGTTACAGATGTCTGAGAGGTGGTGTCACTCAAAGCAGCGGCCTTGTGGCTTAGAGGGGATGCAGAAGGTAACAAAGCAAGGGTGTGATGGAAAATAACTAACAATAAAATTCCTATCTGCTTGGGATCCCCCAAACCTGTTCTGCTACTTAAGATTCTTGACATTGTGCCTAAGCCTCAACATGCCTTTTGAAAAGGTAAACCTTGAAACAGGCCAAACAAAGCAGCTGTTTCATCTCTGCACTGTTCGCTGCCAGGAAAATTTGGCTCCCTTAAACTGTGTTGCCAGCGTTCCTGTGTTCCCGAGATCTTCTTGGATGGAAGTAGTGGAAAGCTAGAAGGTGCAGATACACCAGTGCAAGTTTGGAGTAACACAGCTGTAGCAATGGGGTGTAAAATGGCTGTAAAATGAGAATTGTTGTATCACTTTCTGGGGCCTGGGTGCCTTGATCAGTGGGTCAGAGGCTCCTTTGCCCTGCCTTTTGTGCACTCACCAATAGCAGTGCAAAGTGGTACTGTTCTGAGACAGTAGTGGTTTATTACTGTGCACTGGTGTAAATCTCTATATAAGGTCCGGCTCCATAGCAAATCATGTCATGGAACTTTCCAGTTCCACTACATAGTGGTTTTTCAGGCAACTTTTAGACTGACCTAAAAATGTGTATTTACAAAAAGGACAGTAGGAGGATTGTTTGCTGTAAGCAGTTCCTCTGTAAACGAAACCTATGCAGGACAAAATTAGAGAACAGAAGTGGGAAATTGGATGTGATTGTTAAAGCCAGTTTCATGCACCAGAATGCAGAGATGCCAGTTGGCTGGCTTTTTTGAGCTGTTACTGTTTAGGGTGAAGAGTCTATTATTGCATTAAGGCTAGAAAGTCCATCCAGCAAAATGGTCCTTAAAACTTACTAGTTCATACACAAAAGTATTTGTTTATATTGCCATAGCATGTAAGAGTCCTAAACATAAATCAGGATACCATCATGCCAGGAGCTGCACAAATAGTGTGACCGCATGGGTCATCATGGTAGGTGGTATTCTGATCACTGTCTGATGAGCACTCACAATTGCTAAGTTTTTATAGGCATCTCAGCAAAGGAGAGTTTCAAGGAGCAGGATAAGTTAGCTTTGCAGAGTATACTTGGTAGGGCTTTAGCATGATCACGGATAATGAAAACTCTGCCTTCTTTATTAATTTTAAAAATACTGTGTGTGCTGTATATTTGACATGGTTTTTGGCCACTGGATGGACTATTGCTTGATGACGAAGAAGGTCAGTGGAACTGTAGTAAATCTGTAACCTCCTCCAGCCAATCAACAGATTTTGTTGTTGTTGTTGTTCATTGTCATGTATAAATGCCATTTCATTACACCTAGTCCCACTAGGAAGGCTGCTGCAGTCTTTAGGAGAGAGAAGATGGAAAATTTTGTATCCACATCTGTATTTGCAAAAATGAGCCACGGATATCTGCAGATGTGGTTACCTGCAGATATAAAGCAAATATCTGTGGATTTGCAGGGCTCTAAAGATGGTGGCTTTCCTCTGATTTTGTATTCTAGAACATCCATGTCCTTCTGGTTAATCACTGATATTGCTCTCTCTGATTGATAGACAGAATTAATTATATGTAAAAATGTTTGTCTTCTGTTGGAGCTGAGGGAGGAGTTTGGCATGGGATTTGCACATCCTTTCCCCATAACCAAGGCCCTGCTTTGCTGGTGACTTACAATCCCTTCCATGTGGTTCCTGTGACTTCAAGGGTGCGAGTCAGAGCTGCTTCCCCCCCCCCCCCTCTCCCGCCCACCCTAGAAGCTAAACACCTGAAACTTAATTTGTGCTGTAGGTGCTTAGCATGTTTGAAAATCAAGCCAGCCATGACTAGGGAGGGAGACCGGGGAAGGCTACACAGTGAAACCCCAGACCCAAACATCCCCTGACATTTGGGAGAGGTGAAACCATGGTTGGCTTTTCCCCACTTTTACTTGTTTTCATTTAACTTTTCCTCCTTTCAGGTTCCCCAATCAGTCATTGCCTCTGAACACTAGCATTGCAGCCTGCATGTGTTTGCTGCTCAGAAGCACTGTCTTAAAATAATCCTCTTGACAACCCCTAATTACATCCAAGAAAAATTGCATCCAAAATGCACTGCTGTCTCTCTCCAAGTTTAAATTGGTGCTCTGAGCTATCCCTTCAACTCCTGCCAGTGATTGGTGCATGGGTCATTGCCCCAAAAAAGAACTGCTGTTATGCTGGGACACAGTTGAAGCTCTTTCCTTTTTACACCTAGCCATGTTGAAAGGGATTGTTTCAAGTGAGTGAATTTACACTGTATCCAGCCAAGTGGACAAGCATGTGACAAAAGTCTAATAAATAAAAGTTTGCTGGTGGATGCAGTATAGTTTATTTTCCTCAGTTCAGCCACTTGTGATTTTTTTTTGGGGGGGGAGGGGGGGTCACAATTTTATGGCCTTAATTGTTCACCTTATTCATTCTGAGTCTATAATAAACTTATAGTGGCTGGATGAAGCAATGGTCTGTCTGCCTCCAGTATAAATTGACAATAAGGCTGTTACAAGTCCAGATATGTTCCAAAAAACTTGGATTTGTAGAGAAACAACTTAAAGCAGGGAATCTTTTTTTCCCGCATCTGACTTCCATTTGTGCAAAAAAATATAAATGTTTTTGTCTGGTGGTTGTTTATGGTGGGGTTTTCTTGTGTTTTTTCCAACTTAAGAGCAGGAAAACAGGATGACTTCTAACGCATCAGTTCCCACAAGCGTCAATGACTTTAGTGCAGAATGAATGTATACTGAGGCAACTTATAGCAGGGGTGCCCTGTAGCACTATTGACTTGGGGGGAGCTATGACAATCTAAACAAGCAGTGAGTTGGGTCTAATATGTTGTTGTGGGATCTGTGGTTCAGTTCTTAATGGCACTTCACTGTGGCTGCCTAATATCCAAAATAAACTTTCCCTTCCTCTCTCCCTCCCCCCAGAATTGCCATTCAGAGCCTGGGTGTTTCTGAGGACTGAGGTTAAAAACTTCTGCTGTGTGGCCCACTGACTTGAATCCACTGATGGTCAAATGGGTGCATTAAGAGACTCAAAGCAAGACTGCAGGTAGTCCTTGTCCCTATAGTTTACGAGCTGCTCATGGCAGGGGGAAGAGAACAGCCAACGTAATTTGCTAATCCCGTAGTTGTAGGAGTTGCATTGAACAGCCCTTTGCAGCAGAGTCTGGGACTGAGGCTGCAAGTTTACTGTAACTGCCAGGCTAGTGCATCTCCCTGTAGTAGAAGAGCCATGAGGTTGGCCGTATGCTTGCCCTCCATGCAGCCCCTCAAGTGAGGGCATGGTAGAGGGAGGGAGAAGGTCTAGCAAAAGCACTCTGCACTGAGTTTATGGATGATTTCATAAGGGTGTCCTAGAACAGTGTTGCTCAACTATTAAAAAAAAAAAAAAGTGCCCCCGGTACCTACAGTTTTCAGACACACACAAGTTTTTTCTACCATTGTAACGCATTTGCTTAACTTAATTGTAGCCGGGTGGGCGATGAAATTTTGGGGTGTAAAAAGTACAAAAATAATAAAGTGCTGTAAAACTTAAAACAAAAATTCAGTTTTCTCCAAGTTTCAGTTGTGGTGATGTCCCCCCCCCCAGACTTCTCTCGAGTACCCCAAGGGTACTTGTACCACTGGTTGAGAGAGACTATCCTAGAGCAGCCCCCGAGGTTGCCCACTTATGCTGGGAAATGCCCTGGTAGCTGACTGGCTTCCACCATCTGGTATTAGCAGGAAAAAGGCTGGTCATGGATGGCCAAGTGGTTAGGGTGCTGGCCTAGACTTGAGAGGCCTAGATTCAGGTCACTGCTTATCCATAGACTTCCTATTTGATCTTGGGACAGCTACTTAGAGCTCCCTGCCTCAGTTCTCCCTCTGAAACGTGGGATTAAAGAGCACTTCCCGGCCTTGAAGGGGTATTGTGAGGATAGCTACATTGAAGTATGGGGGGCAATGGGGACCGTTTGAGTCTGATAGAGTGTGGGAGTGGTGATACCAAAGAGCCAGAATGCGACCCTTCCTGAGCACAGAGAGTTGGGATCTCCTCTGTGCTAAGATCTGACGCTGCCTGATTGCATAACCTATATAAGTGCAGAAGTGCTCAATAGTAACAACGCACTGCAGGGTTTGTTCTGGCTTTTGCATATCTGCTGGACTCAGCAATAGGCAGTCAGTGTGGCGTGTTCGCAGCTTATCCATCCCATGCACTATATAATCTGGGTGGGAGTTTCAAAGGCATCTTAGGGCTTGTGTAGATGGGGACTTAGCAAATGGCGTGCTGGGTGTAGATCAAAAGTGCTCCGGGCTTTCAGCCGTGTACTAACTGGCCGTGTAGACCCTGCTACCCACTACATGTTCTGAAGTGCACTACAGAACTTCTAGCGTACAAGGACATGGTCCACAGGGCCAGTTTGTGCATGGCAGGCTGGGGCACAGTAGATTTCCATCCCAGCATGCTGGGAACTAACTCTCCATATGGACAAGCACTAGATGATTTAGGATTTTCAATAGGAAAATTCCTCCTGAGTCACAAAGGTGCTCATGAAAATCCCACCATCCAGTAACAAGCTGAACTGTGTGTACAATGGTGAGAGGGGAAAAAGGTCAGCTACAAAAGTTTCATATTTACAAAATCTGGAAGCCCCAAGAGAGCCTGCATTTGGTTGTGTTTTATTTTAGACATGCTCATTCTAGTTTCTGGCGTGTTTGGATACAGCTCGTTAATATTGTTTGCTCTGTGTGGTCCTTCCTGTAAGTCATTAAACTTTACATCCCACACTGGCTAGTCAGCATAGGGCAAAGTCTTGCAACTCAACTTGTGATCTGTTGTTCAGTTTGATTATTAATTCTTTAGCAGGACCTACCAATATATCATTTTAGTACGTGAGCCAGATGACGTTTGTGCTTTTTCACATCTGAGCAACAAACTCACGTTCAAGGTCTTGCATATCGTTAACTGAAGTGAGTTGGAGGAAGTCAAACTAGTATAATCTTTGTCGTAGCCACTGTGACTAAAGTGTATAATTTGGAGCAAGCATATAGTTACCCAGATGAATTGGGGAGGACAGCATTTTGTCATGTTATATGCTTCTCGCTCCAGCAGTGGGAATTTTATAAACTTCCTCGTTATAAAGTTAATATTTAGCATTGCTATAGACCAGGAATTCTCAAACTCCCTTTCACCATGATCCCTTTCTGACAAAAATTACTACTCAACCCCAAGAAGGAGGATTAAAGCCTGAGTCCACCACCCGGGGTAGGGAGGCCAAAGATAAAACCCAAAGGCTTCAGTCCTAGACAGGACCTATAACCTGAACCCCGCTGCTGGCTTTGGCTCCAGGTGGTAGGGCTCAGGCTTCAGCCCTGAACCCCAGCAATTCTAAGTCAGCTCTGGTGACCCAATTTTTATTGGGTGGCAACCAAAGTTCCCTCTAATCTTTTTCATTCATGTGCACATAAAATTATTCCACACCAAGGCACATACAACTGTGCACCACCACTAGAAACAAACAACCTAGCTGTGGGTGCTCTGCCAATCAGCTCTCTCCTGAGCAACTGGAAAAGTACACAGTTTGTTTACAGGGAAAACTGATGTATTTTGGGGTCCTGACCCACTGTTTGAGAACCACTGCTATGACCCATTACATCTGAGGATCTTGAAGTGTTTTCCTAAGTATCAAAATACTTCAGATTGGCATTTTCTATATGTTACAGATGGGGAAAGAGAGGATACAATCATAGAGCTGGAAGAGACCTCAGGAGGTCATCAAGTCCAGCTCTGCCCAAAGCAGGACCAATCCCAACTAAATCAATCCAGCCAGGGCTTTGTCAAGCCGAGACTTAAACCTCTAGGATGGAGATTCCACCACCTCCGTAGGTAACCCATTCCAGTGCTTCACCATCCTCCTAGTGAAATAGTTTTTCCTAATATCCAACCTAGACTTCCCCCACTGTAACTCAAGACCATTGTTCCTTGTTCTGCCATCTGTCACCAGGGCCGGATTAAGGGGGCGGGGTGGCTAGCTGGGCAGCTGCCCGGGGCACCAACCTACTGGGGGGGGGCTACAATCAGACGCCGGGGGCCACGCGGCACCCCTTAGAGCTGTCAACGGGTGCGCGGCGCCCCTTAGAGCTGCCAACAGGTCCACAGCGCCTGATGGCAGCTGTAAGGTGCACCGTGCACCTGGGGGCGGGGCCGCACATGCACTGTGCACCCAGGGGCGGGGCCACGCATGCGTCGCACGCCTGCTGCCCGAGGCGCAGGAATGGGTCGAGCCAGCCGTGCTGTCACTACTGAGAACAGCTTCTTTGGAACCTCCCTTCAGAAAGTTGAAGGCTGCTATCAAATCTGCCCCCACTCTTCTCTTCTGCAGACTAAATAAGCTCAAATCCTGTAGTCTCTCCTCATAGGTCATGTACTCCAGCCCCCTAATCATTCTGGTAGCCCTCCGCAAGACCCTCTCCGATGCGTCCACATCCTTTCTATAGTGGATGAAGTAATTTACCCAATATCACAAAGCAAGTCCATGATTGAGCCATAGAATCCCGGAGCTGTGACTCCCTACCCTTGTTTGGAATGGATTTCCCCACTGTGCAACAATTAAGAGTTTCTGATTGTCTGCTCCCCACCCCTCCCAAACTTTCAATCAAACTGTATTTCAGGAACAGTAATAATATGAATGTTCTGTAAGTCCTTTCATAACAATAGGTGACCAGCAGGAAGAGACTTATCATAAGCTATGTAGGCGTGTGTCTAGTGAAGGTGCCAAACATACCTTAAAGTATTTTTGTTCCCCAAAGCTCATTAAATATTGGGCTGTCCAATGAGTGTGACCTACGGGGCCTCCATATTCATGGGAGGTCACCACAGCAAATAAGGCAGCAATCTGGCATAACAGTTCCCTTCTCCTGAATGAAGAATGTAAATATTCAGTATCCATCAGCTCTTGTGAAACTCCGCTCCCCAGTCAGAGCAGGTGAAGGTCAAGTGAGAACATGATACCATCTGTTTTCTTCTGCAAAGAGGCCACCTCACATTTTCAAGCTTTTGTTGTCAAACTGACTCTGACTGTAAGTATTTCTATGTTGTTGGGTTTTTTTTTTTAAATAGACCCAATTGGGAAATCAAATTTGTGACATCTAGGCAGATTAAAATTGCAGAGATGTTAATGTGCTTGCCCTTTAATGGAATAGATTTAATCTTTCTCATAACCCAAAGAATAAGGAGCTGCCCAATGACATTTGCTCTTATCAGTTTTAAAATATACTGCTGTTTAGTTAACCCATAACCTCCTGGGATCACGCTGGCCCTTGGCTCATGGACCCATCCCCTACATAACTATCTCCTATTGGGGAAACAATCCCATTCTCTGTAGCATCTGGTACTGTCAGAGACTGGATTTGAAGCTAGATGGATTGTTAGTTTCACGCAGTATAGCCATTTGAAAGTTCCGAGTAGACAGCCCTGTTTGATGTGACTGAATGAACTTGACCCAGTAATACAAATGGCATTTCCAAGTCATATGGCTAAGTGCTGACACATGGATGGCTTTGGTTACTGACAAAGTGTCGAGCACACGGAGGAAACATCAGGTCTTAGTTTGTTTTTTTTTTTAATTTATTTATATCCTGGCTGTAACCTGAGCTAATGCTGGGAAAGTTCATCTCATATTTTTAATGCTGTCTGTGGCTTCTGAGACCTACTAACTTTACAATATGCCAAAGCCTTCAAATGAATATTCCCTTTCCTAACAATTAGCTCCATTGCTTAAAAGTTTAAACAGGGTCCAGGGAGCATTTCAAGCATTTGGATGCAATAAACAGTTTTCTGTATTCGATTAAGTATGTGGGGGACTTGAGTTCTAATCCCAACTCTGTCCTAGGTTTTCTGAATGACCTTGCCCAAAAAAGAGACCGCCTCCTCCCATGAGCTGCTGACCCTTCACCAAGTCACACTGAAGCTGGAGAAGTTGAGGGTAATCAGTAGTTGGGCAGGATGAGGTCTTCAACCTTCATCTGTTTCTCTCCTCCCCTACTTGCAAAATCGAGAGGGCTCCTCATCTCCCCTTGAGCCTGGTGTGTGGTGAGGATTTGTTGGTTGGCACTATGACCGTGAGACATACTGCATGGCTATGTCTGTACTAGACTATATGTTCTTAAAATTCCCACCATTGTCTGCCTCACCATGGCTCCCCAATACTTGCAGCAGTGGGAATACTAGCATAGACAGTTGTTCTTGATACCATGTTCTTTAACCCTTCTTGGGCCCAGGTCAATGATACAGTTTGCGCCCTCTCCCCTATGCTGTATGAAATGCATACTTGTGTCCATAAGACAAGAACTTGAAGATACGTTGGACACGCTATCTCCTGTAACCTATCCATTTTAATGTCATGATCTACAGGATCTGCATATCTTATTATGGTGTATATATCATACCTGAATGTAAAGTTAGAAGTATGGGGAGTGGAATGGTTTATAGTTTTAAATGCACAAATGAAAGCCAAGTATGTTTCCAATACTCTGGCAACCTTAACAACTGGGTGATCACGATGGGCACATCTACACAACAGGGATAAAGTAGAAATAAGCTACGCAACTTAACCTATGTAACTGATGTAGCTCAAGTCAAAATAGCTTAAATCGGCTTTTGGTGCAGTCTACGCAGGAAGAAGTTGAAGGAAGAACACTCTTTTTCCAGCCTCCCTTTCTCATAAAATGAGGGTTACAGGAATCAGAGTAAGAAGTCCTCCAGCTCAACTTTATTTTGAAATAATAGTTTGCAGTGTAGAAATGCTCTTTCCAAAATAACGCTGCTGTGTAGACATAGCTTCAGTGATCAACTTAATAGCCTGTAAATAGCCTTGTTTTGTCTCTTAAGTTTGAGCAGGCATTGGTCCTGGAAAGTCATGTGACCATGCCAATTTGTACAGGAATGCCAATTTAACCAGGTAATGTTCCAGGGAAAGGGGAGGGGCGGATGGAGAACAAGGGATTCCCACCCAAAAGGAAGTCTATCAGTCTCTTTGTCTTTGGCTGGTGTGACACACCCAAAAGGATAGCTGGGGACCCAAGTCAAAGAACTCGAACTTGAAGGGTTGCCTGAAATAAGAACGGGTTTTAAGATAAGTTTGCAGTAAGTGTGAGAAGTGCCAGTAGGTGGCACTAATTCTGGTACTAATTCTAGCAGCTTTTAATCACAAGCAACCGAAAGCTCTTTATGTGCACTCATGCATGGGGGAGTGCGTGTGTGACGGAGCTGCTGGGCTCCACACTCCCGTGGCGGGTGCCGCGCAAGGGAAGGCAGGGGCGGTATCAGGGCAACTGGGGGATGGCACAAGTGCTGCTAGGCAGAGAGGCTGCGCCCCCACAGCGGGTGCCACACCAGGGGAAGTAAGGGTGGAGGCGTGGCACCAGGGGGACTGCACAGAATAGCTGCGACAAGCCAGCGCCTGTGTCATGCTGGGGGCGTGGGGGCGTACGCGCCCCCGACCCAAAACAGATCAGGAGGGGACGGGAGGCTGGCTAGGTGAGAGGGAACAGGGAGGCTCTGGGGTGACCATGGCGGGTGGTCCGGACGTCAGGACGGTTGGGATGTGACGGGCTGGAGCTCCAGGGTTCAGTCATGGGGTGGAAGCTGGAGAAGGGGAAAGTCAGGTAGGAAGTGACCCAGGGCAGGGCCTAGACCCTGTGGGTCGACGCGTTTTGGGCGCCATCCTTGTCGACCAAAAGGAGAGGAGAGTGAGCAGTCTCACCTTCCTTAGGGCTCTGGGTCGGGACCCAGAGGAGTGGATGGGCCTGGGTCCCCCTACCTACTGCCCCGCCAGCATAGGGTGGGACGTGGTGAGTGGCGACTATCGTATTAGCTCATGAACTAGTGACTACATTAAAGACGTTAATTCCTCCTCAAGGGGGCAGCTGGACTAAATCGTGGGAGGCCGCCTGACATGGGGCGGGCAATAGGACCCAGATCGTGACCCTACAGACGGCGCACCCTGTAGGGCATGGGGCACTCTCTGCCACAGTGTGCTATATATATTTATTTAGGGTTCTGTGCTGCCTTGCAAAATGAGTGGCACCAATTAGTAGGGAGACTAACCCATGCTGGTGGTTTCTACAGGAGTTTTATTGTCCTGGGAGAGGAATGCCAGAGAATCAGCATCCTGGCTCCTTTATTTACCAAACACAGTTTAAATCTCTGTGAGGACATGACTCCTCCTGAATCTCCCAGTCTCTCTCCCCCACTTTTGGAGACATTCTGATAGCGGCCTCATCTGACATCTCGAAAGGCCATGCCTTGATGGAGTGGTGCCATGGAAACAATGATCCACTCAGTGCTGATGTCATCCTGTCACACAAGTGCAGCCACCTACGAAATAGAAGTATGAGCCAATCTCCACAATGGCCCTTCCCTACCTGGATTTGAACAACGTCCCTCTTAGTCAAGGGCTCTCTGTGAATCGCAACCAGATTGTACCAGTCCCATTCTGCTCAGCCTACAAATCTTCCACATGACAGACCTCGCTTCCCCTTCTCCTCGGTTACTGTTCAAATATTTCTTGTCACATGCATGATTTATCAGTGGTGCAGCCAGGCCTGTTTCCCCACACCAGCTCCCAGTGAGATCATCACCCCATCAAGCCAACTGGGTTAGGCAGCACAGTATATTTCAAATGTATAGCACTACACTGTTCTTGCCAGAAATCAGGACTTTGTTTTTCTCTGCTTCTCCATCTTGCCATTTGGAAGCTGCCCTGTGATTTGTCAAGGGAGCATGCAGTCCGGTTCTGGTTATCTGATATCCCTGTTCACTGCAACAGGATCACGATTTCCTGACATCTCTTAATTGCATTTAGAATTTCCCTGGTTAACAAACTTATCTTCATGCCTGCCAAACATTCACTTAACTGGTCTTGTGCTGAACAATTTATTTTCATCTCTTCTCTTTGTTCTTCAGAAACGTACTTCCTAAAACGTTCCCCTTTCTGGAGAAAATGTGGTCTTGTTCTGCTTCCGTTTTTACTGCTCTTTGGTTGTTGATGATGCTTTTTGACAGCATCTGTTGCACCAGCTTCCTGTTGCTATGGTACTGTAGTTCTGACTTTCTCCTCTGGAATCTTTTGCAAGTTGATCAGTTGCCCCTTATGTCTGGGCTTCCCCATATGACAATTCTTCTTTTGGTTTCTTTTCCACTAGGGCATGTGTCTCAGATGCTGAACTTAGAGTTGAAACACCTGAGTCTCTCACAGACCTGCTGTGTAACCTGGGGCAGGTTATTTAATCTCTGTGCCTGTTTCCTTGTGACTGTCTATCTTGTCTACTTAGACCAGGGATAGGCAATCATTTTTGCAGGGAGGCCACTTTGGTACTGGTCACAGGTGGGCTCCACCCCATGGAAGGGGTGGGGCTGG
The DNA here is from genome assembly GCA_030068395.1 of Apalone spinifera. Classification (NCBI taxonomy): domain Eukaryota; kingdom Metazoa; phylum Chordata; order Testudines; family Trionychidae; genus Apalone; species Apalone spinifera. The sequence goes on along the minus strand of JANRFK010003894.1, from coordinate 6,914,715 downwards.
GCCAGAGGCTTTGAAATCAAAATGCAGCAAAGGGCTCCCGGCCTTGCCACTATTGCGTTGCCTTGGGTTGCTGCAGCTATTTAAAAGGCCTGTGGCTCTGGTTCCTGCCAGGGTAGCACTGTGACTAGGAGCCCTTTAAATAAAATCCTGCTGCCTGAGCCACCACCTGGAAATTTGGTAGCACGGGCAGCAGGATACAAACAGAAAGCGGTTACAAATAGATGCAGATCATGGGCCAGATCGAAGTGTTAGGCAGGCTGGATCCAGCCCTCGGGCTGCATCTTGCTCAGCCCTGACTTCGACTGTAAGTTCCCCAGAGCATGGACTATTTCTTAAAAGGAGTCTGTATAGCACAAGGGGGCCCCACTACAGTTAGGGCCTCTAGGCTCTACCACAATCCTACTACTCCTGCAAACACAAACCACACATTCCCTCTGCCTTCTTATCCACTAAGCATCTGTAGGAGGGATGCCAACTTTGCAGCTGCATAAACCCAAACACTCCTGCCCCATCCCTTCTCTGAGGTCCTACTCCACTACCCTTCTCGATTGCCTGTTTTCCCCCACACTCGCTCACTTTCACCGTGTTGGGGTAAGGGGTTGGGATGTGGGAGGGGCTCAGGGCAGGGTGTTGGAACCTGCCCCCCATATCCTTTCCTGCACCCCATCCGGGTGGCACTTACCTCAGGCAACTCCTGGAAGCGACCAGCATGTTCGGCTCCTAGGCTCAGAAGCAGCAAGGTGGCTCTGCACGCTGCCTCTGCCTTGTAGACACTTGTAGACATTAGCTGCAGTTCCTGGCCAATGGGAGCTGCGAAATCAGCACTTGGTACAGGTGCATGTGCAGAGACCTCTTGGCCACTCCTGTGCTTAGGAGCCAGAGGGACACGCTGGTCATTTCCGAGAGCCGTACAAAGCCAGGGCAAGTGGGAAGTATGCCTTAGCCTCACCGTGCTGCCGACTGAACTGTTGCTTTCAATAGCCACTGGGAGATGGATGCCAATTCAAGGAGACTCCCAGATAATTCACAGTTGGCAAGTGCAATAGGTATCCTGCAGGGCAAGATAAAGGAACTGTATTGGCAGGCCAGGGTATTTCTATTATTAATACCCAATACTGACCTAGCAATTGAAAAGATAATTGCCATCTGAAAGATTTTGCAATCTAAATAATCCTACTGGAGCAATCCCTTTCCAGATCATAAAAGGAATATTTTATTGTTGGCCAGAAACTAACACTAAGAGGAGAGGTTTCGGCTGGTTCAGAATAATCTACATTGAATTGAAGTTCTTAATACCAATGACTTGTATTCATGCTTGTTCTAGTTACTGTTTATCCCTGAGCCAGGCTATGCCCTATTTTGTGGTGAGATCTGCTTTCCTGGGATCAGGATGAAGCTGAAGCATAAAAATGATGCTTCCTGTAGTCTAGATGCTTCTGCCAGAATGACCTGAGGCTTGGCTTAGTCCTCAGACTAGGCTGGCTGGTGGAAGCGGAAGGGCTCAGCCTGATAAGAGCTGGAATGATGTTGCTGTCCTTAACTACAGGCAATAAAGAGGCTGCCCCTCCCATTAAGGGGCTGTAACTTGAAGTCAGAAACAGTCAGTGACCCCCACAGCCTCTGTATGCAGTCCATCCAAAGCCTCTATTGACCCCCCCATGATGGTAAGAATGAAGGTGAATGAATAGGAACTATAGAAAGACTCCAACTAGGAGCTGGGAACCTGGGGCCTGGGGCTTGTCTGGATTGGCCCCCAAGGCTCAGCACTTTGCCCCTCAGGATCAGGGAACCAGTGCTGGCCTTGCAGCCTCCTCCCCCACCCCAGCCCACTGCTCCATCCCCACTCCACTCCTGCACCTTACCTCCCACCCCCTTTCCCTCTCCTTCACCCTATCTCCCTCCCAGATGCACCAACCCCCACACCCAAAGCCTGTTCCCCCCTCTTACACACTGAACCCTTCTTTTTTGTCTCCATTCCAGAGCTGGGGGGAAGTGTGTGACAATCTATTAGCCTGGGTCCCTCTAGGCTCAGCGTGTGAGGGGATTGTGGGGAGTGTTTTTCTGCTTCTCAGTCAGGGGCCACACCAGTCAGGTGTGTGGAGTTTTTTTGTGTGGGGTGGGGGGTTAATTTAAACTTTTTAAACTTTTTTTTGAGTCATCCCTGACTGATTTTTCTTTTTCTGTGGGTCAGCAGCCCCCGACCCAAAACAGGTTCCCTGCCCTGATGAAATATTACATGTAAGGTCCATATTTGATTTATTCCTCCACCAGAAAACAAATCCTTTCCAGGAACAGGCTTTTCAGGGCACAATGTTTTTAGGTCTGTGGTGTAAAATAAGCTGTTGTCTCCTTTGCTTTAGGCTTGTGCTTCAGAGATAGGCGCACACCAGTCAGGTCAGAGCTCCTTTTTCCTTTGAGGCCTGATGGGGTCTCTGCTAATGTTCATGGCAAAATGCTTGTGGAACTAAAAGGGATCAGGCCTTTGGATACGTCTCTGCACCTGGCAAGAATTGATTTAGCTCTATGCTGTGATCCCATTTGAGTTGGTTTTGTCCATTTTGTATGTTGGAGCCATCTCGAGGGCTATTTCTGTTTCAGTAAGGAGTGTGCGCTGAAGCTTTCTAGTATCAGTCGGTTTAGAGACTCTGATCTCCAGACTCCTCTGACAAAGCTCACGTCACTTCTGGACTCATGATCTCCTAAAGAGTTTGTGGCGCCCATGTCCAGCCATCAATAGCTTGATGCCTTCACAGCTGATTGGCCCTAGCAGCTTGGGGAGACTGCCTCCTTAGCAATCGAGTTGATAAACATGCTCATCTCTGAGTGTTACAGCAAATCTCACTTGCTTTGCTTTTCCACCAGGCCACAATTTAAGTCCCTTCTAAGTTTCTGCTTGTTGGGCCAGCATGGGAAATCTTACTAGAGCTGATCTGGAAAACTTTATTGAAAACGGCCACTTATTAAGATCCCTGATCACAATGGTCTGATTTTTTTTTTCTTTTTATGCAGACCTCACCCACTTCAGTAATTATTACTCTTGTTGTGTAGCCCGACTGAGTTCCGTTTGCGTAAGTGCTACTTCCCGTAAGAGTTGTGGGACCTGGTTGTTGGATTGTAATCCACTTCATATGGATAACATGTCAATTTCAGTCTGATTTAAACTTCCAAAATATGTACATGTGCGTGTGCCCATGTAGATACTACAATACGTAAATTGCAGAGGAAAAAGAGCAAGATTACACTGTGGAAGCCAGGAAATCCATGGGACCTAGTGAATAAGTTGCTTTAGTTTTTGTTTTGGTGTTCCTGGATGACTGCTATTTTTATAATTTACATAATTTTTTTCCCCCTTTGTGTGACCAACTAGTTGAATTCCATTATGTAGGCAGGAAAGCCTGTGACTCTAGTTGGTGACCAAGCAGCAGATGACTGTGTGTCATCAAATCTTGTGTTAGCAATCCTCCTTGGAAGCAAGGTTTCCTCACTTCAGTGCTGCAGGTCACAAAATAAACACTGCTCATTTCTAAGGATTTATGACCAGTCACAGGCTTATGCTGTGGCATTTTATAGTGTTGCTGCAATGGGAGTGATGAGCTTGGAAGGTCTGGAGTATTGGTAGGAGTGAACACAAGTGGGTGGGACCAAACTGCTAAAGGTTGAAGTCTGAATGTTGGCACGGTGCCTGTCACAGGACTTACCCTGCTTGCAGTGCATGGACTCTCAGGTGTCCAATCAGGCTGTTTCTTGCAAGTGACATGAGGACCTTGGAAACAATCTGTTCCTCTCCTTGTTGTCTCAGCATTTATAGTAAACAAGCCATTGGGAAAACCCAGGCCAAGCTGGCCTTGTTGGAACAGTTCTGCAAGCTACATTGTCTCGGGGGGGGGGGGCGGGATACCTATTATAGCAAATGCTTAACAGAAAGGTATTCAGATAGAAATGCTAAATGGGAGGCTAAGGAGCTATTAATTTGGCTTCCCCCAAACAGGACTGAATGACACTGCTTGATAGCCCTGGATAGGGAAATCCTGGGGCTGCCAAGTTACGTGCAGCTTCCTTCCGCTCCGGTCTGCTGCAGAGTTGACAGTGGGACCACTAAGGTTGATTTTAAGGCTTTGGTTCAGCAAAGCACTGTAACGTCTGTTTCAGTAAAACTGAATCACGTGCTTAGGTGCTTTGAGTCAAGGCCTAAAGGAAGTCTTCTCTGACACAGTGACTATGGCTGAGCCAATGTGATGTGCTGGAGGTCTTAGTCCCCGGTGGTCTGAGCATGGCAGCACAAAAAAGCTGAGTGTCCTTAGTGGTAATGCAACCCAGCACTCTTCCCCCCACCCCCAGGATGTTTCCTTCTTGTTTTACATCTCTTCTATTTTCCCAACTAGTGTGTCCTTTCCCTACATGCGTCCCTCCATTCTTAAATGCATTTACCTTGGAAGAGCAATGGCAAATCCTCCCATAAGTCATTGACATTCTTGTATGCAATCCACTATATATTTGAGAGAATCTGTCTGTCTGTCCAAGAGCGTCTCCTAAACAGTAAGAGCTAGGACCACCAAATTTGGTCTACAATTTCCTTTTATCATAACCAAACCCTGCCTTTGTTTTAAATTATGCCAGGACAGAAAAGAGAAACCATACAGAAAAGAGACCAGATCTCCAGGAAGGTGAAAGGCACTGGCTGCGGGCACCACCAACCCCCCTCCTTCCCCAACTGCCCCAACCCCAAACGACCCACTCTCCCAGGCACCTTTTAGGAAGGGTGCAGGGAGGCTGATGCTTCCCCATTTTGATTTGTAAGGGAACATAGCTGACTGTTCCCCTTCATCAGGGAGCGAGATGAAAGTGCACAGTTAGCTGCATTTCTCTCTCTGGTGGGGGAGCACAAGGGGGAAATGAACTTGGACCAGCCCTAGTTGGGGCACATGCACCCCTCTCCCCAGCTGTGCCCGCCGGAATAGTAGCAGCCGTGGAAAGGCGCTTCTCACCTGGCCCCAAACTACTGTGGTGAGAGAGGACTGGGATTGTCCTCTCTTCCCCAGGGCAGCCTGCATAGTGAACCCTTCCTCCCCAGCCCAGAGCAATGATTTCAATCAAGCATGTACATTTTTCATTTTATTTTTCAAAACCAAAAATTGAGTTTGGACCTGAGCAACGCTGGATAAATCTTGTAGTTCACTACATATTATATCATTAGGAATGTGTTAAGGCAGAGACTAGAGGCAAGTGACTTTCCTTATGCTGAGTTCCTTGGGTAGGTCACTGCTTTACCTCCTTTGTTTTAAAAAAAAAAA
>JANRFK010003894.1:6899109-6909386 GCA_030068395.1 Apalone spinifera | reverse complement strand
CCCCCCCCCCCCACAGTTGTAACACTTTAGATACCAGTGGTGATAGGTGCCTTAGAAACTCTGAGCTAGTTAAAATACTTCCCTGTTTCAAAGATGGCTCTCAAATCACTTGATAAATATTCACAGATCATGTGGGTGCTAAGTATTCTGCTCCAGATTTTTATCCATTGTCTGGTTCCATAGTAGTGAAACCTGAAAGGCATCTGTCTCCCTCAACTTACTATAGTGGGATCAGCAAAGCTCCTGTTGCCCTAGCAGAAATTGTCTGTCTTCAGTGTTAGTCTGGATGCAGGAATTCTTTGCAGGCCTATCTGCACATGGTGGAAGAGCCCTGTTCTCCAGAGAAGAGCCTCAGTGATCTTTCTCCATCTTGCATCAATAATTAACATTTCCCATTAAAGGATCTCCAGTCCTTTGTGCACAATAAACAATCCCTGTGGGGGAAGGTAAACTTCAGTACATCGATTGTACAGATGGAGTTACAAAGAGGTTGTAACTTCCAGAGATCGCATGATAAGTCAGTAAAGAAGCCTGGGAATAGAACTCACACCCATGAATAGCTGCTCATGTGCTCACCGCAAGAATCGTATGTTCCCTGCTAGTGAGAGGATGCTGAAGTTCTTGCATTGTTATAGCAAAACACTTCATATCCACCTGTCCCAGCGCTAGGCTTGCCTTCTGATTAATGCTTGGATAAAGAAAGCGAGGCATTGGCAATATTAAATCATCCACTGAAAGGAAAATAGGGCCACCCTGATTGCCAGTCAACAAGACGGGTCGGGAGCCACGGCCACCAGACATAGCAGCTGCTGTTGCACTGGAGTGGATGTAGAATAGTGATAGAAATGTAGCTGTGTTAGTCGGGTGTACCTGAAACAAAAAACAGGACTGTATAGCACTTTAAAAGACTAACAAGATGGTTTATTAGGTGATGAGCTTTCGTGGGCCAGACCCACTTCCTCAGATCAAATAGTGGAAGAAAATTGTCACAACCATATATAGAAAAGGTTACAATTAAAAAAATGAACACCTATGAAAAGGACAAATCAAATTTCAGAACAGGAGGAGGATGGAGGGGGGGAGGTAAATGTCTGAGCTAATGATATTAGAGGTGATAATTGGAGAAGCTATCTTTGTAATGGGTAAGATAATTAGCGTCCTTATTCAAACTTGAGTGTAAAGTGTTGAATTTAAGCATGAATGACAGTTCAGAGGATTCTCTTTCAAGTGCAGTCTTAAAAGGTCTTTGAAGCAGGATGCAGGTAATCAAGTCGAGGCAATGTCCTTTCTGGTTGAAATGGCAAGAAACTGTTTTTTCTTTGTGATCCTGTCTGATATCTGTTTTGTGGGCATTGATCCTTTGGCGAAGTGTCTGAGACGTTTGTCCAATGTACATAGCAGACGGACACTTTTGGCGCATGATTGTATAAATTATATTTCTGGATGTGCAGGAATATGTGTTCTTGATCTTATAACTCACTTGGTTAGGTCCAATAATGGTATCAGCAGAGTGAATATGTGGACAAAGCTGGCAGCGGGGTTTGTTGCAAGGGAAGGTACCAGGGTTGGTATTAGTGTGGTATGTCCAGTGATTGTTGGTAAGAATCATCTTGAGGTTAGGTGGTTGTCTATAGGAGACTATGGGTCTGTTTCCCAGAGCCTCTCGGAGTTTAATATCCTGTTCCAGTATAGGCTGTAATTTATTGATAATGTGTTGTACAGGTTTAAGTTGGGGGTTGTAGGTGATGACAAGTGGTGTTCTATTGTTGGTTTTCTTGGGCCTGTCTTGAAGTAGATGGTTTCTAGGTATTTGTCTGGCTCTTTCAATTTGCTTTTTTATTTCTCCGGTTGGGTAGTTGAGATTTATAAATGCTTGGTAGAGATCCTGAAGTTTCTGGTCTCTGTCAGTGGGATTAGAGGAGATGACTCTGGGCACCTCCCATTAATGTAAAAAACAACAACAAAAAAACAAAAAACCAAACCCCAACACCCTGGTGCAGCTTCCCCCCCCCCATCTTCACCATACTTTTACCACTGTGCTGTGAACAATTCCAGTCACAACACCAGTTGTGGCAAAACTCCTGTCATGCCCCATTGATCCTGCATTTCTAGGCAGTTATTGCATGTCTCAGAGGCTCGCTGTGACTCTCCACACTGTTCATGACTGATTTTTATCCTCTGCCGTTGCAGGCAAATGTCACCACCCCATGACTTTGTAAGTGCTGCTGTAGGGTGAGGAAACGATTTTGGTTTTAAAAAAACAAACAAACCCAAAATAAATGAAGTAATTGTTGCAGATGAAAAATATGTGGTCATGCTTGCAGGTCTCAGGCATCTGGAAACCCTTTTACCCCAGGCTCTAACTCTGCCTTGTCCTATAAGTGACCATTGCAGTGGCTTTTCCTGTAGAAGGGAGCACAAGTGATGTCTGTTTTCTCCTTTAAGGCTGGCACTATAATGCAGCATGCTGATTGCTCTTTAAGGGCAGTTGTATTAATTTAGATGGAATAAAGGGGCCCAAAGAGTCAAAGGTGTTCATGTGATATTGGCCAACGTGGACCAGTTTACTATATCTGGGGTTTGGTATCCAGAGACCTCACCCTGCTAAATACCATGGCAAACATATTAAACAGCATAAAAAATTTCTTATTAAAGATGCAGAGAAACAGTAAAAGCATTGAAATGTAACAAATGAAATAAGGCTTTTATTGGAACCTGCCTTATTTCCTTTCCCTTTCTGGGGTCAAGTTAGTTAGTTTGTTTTTACAAAGGAACCCCCTTGTCTGTCTGTCTCTCTCTCAGATGGGAACCACTGTCATTTGCTAGGAAAGAACATACTATACTTGAGATGGAAGAACATACTTTACTTTTGGGTGGAAGATATTGTTGGTCAAGTTCCATCTGGTTGTGTAAAAGACCAAAGAAAATACAGCCCCATGCCTGTGCGCATGGAAAGAACAGCAGCAGAGATAGAAAATGCAGTGTTTGCCTCTGGAGTTGGCTCACGCTAGGAACCTCACTGCTGAGAAAAAGGCAGGCACAGCACATGGTGTTATCAACCATTCAGAGACCTGTCAAACTTTGACAAGCTTCAGGCTGTCTAGGGCATTCATTTCGCTGCCTTTGTAGTCACAGGCTTATTTATGGCAGTGTGGCAAAATAGGCTGTCTGGGTTGGCTAAGCCAGACTCTTACTAGACAGAAGGCAAAAGGTGGAGGGAGGAGAGAGAAAGTAAAGATGGGGGAAGGAAAAGGACACAGGTGGGGTGGGGTGAGCCAAGAGAGACAGTCTCACGTCCCAGGTGGTGTTTGAGATTAGCCAATGCTAATGGATGTGATGCTGTCATCCAGGACCTTCTCTCTGGTCCAGTCTGGCCAGAACATCTCTCAGGGTTAGTATGAAGAAGACACATGGTAGCAACCAAAAAGCCATGATGCTGAAGCTTGTTGCTTCCCCTTTGCTTGTCTTTCAGCCAACCAAGTGGTACCCAGCTTTCCCCCCAAAAGTCTCTCTTTGAGGATCCCAAAGGGAAGGGATGAGTGGAATAGCCAATCCTCTCATTATTTTGACCATCAATTACACCAAATTTCTTACAAACCAGGTTTAGTTCATTGGTTTCTGGTCTCAGTTCTCTTGTTTACTCTTAATACCATCCTTTAATTATATCAGAAGGTCTTTTTGTGTGGACTAATTTAGTCTGTGAGGTTACATCTACACTGCAACATGATTTCGGGATACCGGAGTGTCCCGAAATAGCTAGCCCGTGTCTTCACAACAAGCCCATTATTTTGGGCTCGTTATTCCAATGTCCCTGTAACCCTCATTCTATGAGAAGTAAGGGATGTTTTGGCATAGCAGTTTTTTTTTAATTTGATGCTGTGTTGACTGTGCCAAATCACGAAATAAGCTATTTTGAAATAGCATGAAATACGTAATTTGCATAGTTCAAATTGCATATCTTATTTCAAGTTACAGTGCAGTGTAGACGCACCTTCTGTCTCTCTTGTACCTTTTCCCATCAGCATTTATAGGTATAGATCATTGTGATACTTCATACATTTGACTTTACAATCAGGATACATTTGTAGGCCTGCCTGACTATTATAACAAGGCCCAAGCAAGCAGCACAGAACATCCATTAGCACAGGGCCCCATCCATGGATCACCTGCATTCGCTCTGTGATAGATATGGCAAGATTATCTCAAACTGTAGTGCAGTGCTGTTGTTGGGCCAGCATGGGATTAACGCTGACAGTGTGTATTTCAGGTACTTGTCATAACTGCCCCTTTTTCAGAAGAAACGTTCTCACGTGCCCCTCACCTCCTACAAGGTAACTTCTTTGCCATGCTGACCCCAATGCCCCTGTGCTGATGCTTGGACCAATATGCTGGGTTGCCTAGGAGCCAAAGGTTCCAATCTTGCCAGTGCTAACACCGAGCATGATCTATGTGCTGCTCAAGTGTCTATCAAAGAAGACCTTTAAAATCTAATGCTGGCTGAACCAAACAACTGGATCTACGTGAAAATCTCCATGTGATCCTGCTGCTGTTATGGGCCAGATCAGAACATCTTGGCCATTGGAGAGAACTAGCTCTAGATTGGAACCTGACATCTACAGAGCTTTCCACTCTGGAGTGTTGGCATTGCCCGGTGTGGAGTAATGAAGTTCAGAGTCTGGGATTTGATTCTGGACCATCTCCACGAGAAGTGGAAGTCCTGAGTACTTTGTGTGGACTAAACAATCCTCCAACATCCTTTGGGAATGGAGGAGAAAACATGTCTGATAAGCAACATGCTCAGTGTTGGTGGTTTCTGTATCCTAGATGTGGTATCACTTCTGTGGTTGGATGTATATAGTGTGGTGGGAACTTCAGGATCTTTCACGATGATGCAAAATATTGTTTATATAACCACAGGACTCTTTTTATAGGCTCTGCTGAGTTTATTGCTAAATAAATCCTATCCAGTTGCATTCCTTCCAACGCCCAAAATGCCAATACTGGCTAACTTCCAGAACTGGCCTTCATTCCTCAAAGCTTATATAACAGGGAAAACAATTCAGAGAAATTTCATTTAGCGCCATACGCCCTGGAGTTTTATTGGTAAAAGTTAGGATTAATTTCAACAAGCAGAGTGTCTTGAAATAAGAGACTAGTACATCAGAAAAGGAACACTGAAAAAGCTAATAAAACGCCATAAGAATCGCCACGCTGGGTCAGATTCAAGGTCCACGTAGCCCAGTATCCTGTCTTCCAAGAGTGGCTAGTGCCAAGTGCCCCAGAAGAAATTAACAAACAGTTAATCACTAAGTGATCCTTTCCCTGTCATTTTCCCATTATTGCAGTAATGTGAGAACCCGTTCCCCTTCCATTTATTCTCATTGGGGTTAAATTCTGCAATCTTTACTCAATCAAAAGTCCTCTTGATTTAACCCTCACTTCCCACAGAAATTGGGAAGATGGTGTCTTATTAGATTACCTCTTGATCAATGTTCCCTTGATTTCCCCCCCCCCCCAATCCATGTGCAGAATAAATGTTGTTGTGCAATAAGGTGGTGCACATCAGCACATGCCAATAGAAACACATGCTGGAGGCTGTGGGCGCTCTGCTTATCATCTGGGCGGCATCTGACTCTCTAATGGACAACTGCCCAAGCACTCATCTTACAGGGAACTGTGCTTTTGATCCTCTCTTCTCTGCCAGGGCCCTTGGTTACTGTCATGATAAGCACAATATTAAGACCCCATAGTGGTATAATACAGTCCAGTCTGATAGGATTGGATATCTAATGGGCTGTATCATGTGGATTAATGCTCATGGGGCTGGCTGAATGAATTATGACAACAGACAAAGCCTTTGCTGACCCTTCAAACCAAGCCTTTTCAGGGCTTTGAGAGCACTCAGAGGGACAGCTTGTCTTGTCTTATTTTCTTCCCTTGCGATGTGTTCAAATGTCTTGTGTAAGCTCCTGTATGATGCATAATATTCAGATCCTGTTGCTATGTCTGCAGCTTTTGACTTGGCTCATTTCACTGGTTTGTCTGGGCTCTGAGGCAGAACTAGGCTGAGATACTGCAAGTATTAGTCAGTCTCGTTCTGATAGTTGCATGTATTCAGTCCAATGTAATGCAGAGCTCTTGTTTCATTGTTGAAAGGCTTGATCAAGTTGACTGTAGGAAAACAATCTGCAAAAGGGTAATGCTTGCTCTGCTGTGGACCAAATTTCAATTGTGCTCGCAGTTTAATTTTATATGCCGGTAGGGGGATTTTGCTTGCCCAAATCAGGTAAGCAAACTGGAATAGTTTTGCATTGTTAATTGGCAGTGTGACAGGTGTAGTTCAGGAAATTGCTATCTTCGTGGGAGATTGTTGTTCTACAGGGGAATTTGGCTACTGCGCTCCAGTGGAGGGTGATGAGGCAAAATTCCCTCAAGTTGTAATTGCTTTAGAGAGAGATCATCTCCCAGACAGGCTCACATATTCTGGTTCAAACTGGATTCTCTAGAGAGAGACAAACAAAGGACTTTTTAATTAATAGCTTGAGTTAAACTACTCAGGGCCTTCTTTGTGATTTAGTAAATGGACAGGGCCTTCTGCCCAAAGAGGGCCCTGAACTGTAGTGAAGGGTTGGAAGGATTGACACATGCCAAAGCCTGAGAGAAGAGTTCGGGTGACCTCAACTAAGCTTTTTAGCATGTACATGGGTTTAATATGTTTGCTCTGTGATGCTGTTACCATAAAAATAAATGGGCTTGCTTAGAGCTCTGTGGTAACGGATAACTGTGAGCAATCCATACTGTTTATAGCCTCTGGGGAGAGCGCAAAGCACAGACATTGGCCTGGTTAGGCAGTCTGACTTGCTGGGAATAACAGTGTGGGAAGGGAACCCTGCTCAGGGGGAAGAGATGAGGTTTTCCCTTTAGAGAGGTTACATCCAGGGAGCCAGAAGCTTGAAAGTGGATGCCCTGGCTGGACTCCAAAGAGTGAATACAGAGGCCACTGCCCTGAGCTGACCAACAGAAGTTCCTAGGGATGCCAAAGGCGATGGTGAGAACTGCTGTACAAACACACAGTAAGAGTGTCTGCCCTGAAGATCTTCCAATATAAATAGAAAGACAAATGACAGGTGAAAGAGGAAGAACTGTGACCTCACGTTACAGGTGGGAAAACCCAGTCACAGAGCGAAGACACACATTTCTGCAGGCCACACCTGGCACCTGTGTCAGTAGCAGGAATCGAATCCCCACATTCCCAGTGCTAATCCAGTGCCTTCACCACCAGACCATCCTTCCTCTCTCCAAGATCATCTCTGCGTGCTAAATTGCAGACACAACTCTAGAGGCTGAATTGATGCCTGCTTGGAAATTTAGGAGGGACCTTTCCAAAGAATCGGATATAGGAGTGCATGTCCCACTGATGTTCTGAAGTGATGGTTTTGAAAGCCTGCTTGTAGTGGCCGCTACACTGACCCTGTGGGGGAGGAACTCCTCTCTGAGCCCACATGGGTCAAGCCGTGTCCTGCCCCTTTAACTCCCTGGAAGCCAAGGGGTGGGGCAGGGAGCATAAATGCCCTGCCCAGGAGCTCAGTAGCGTCCCAGTTGCTGGAGGAAGCGGAGGCCTGCCCCGAACTCCCAAGCCAAGAGGGCCCGGAGAACCTTGCAGAGGCTGAGGACTGGCCCCGGACCCTTGTTCCAAAAAGGAGGCCACCTACACCCTGCCCAAGGGTTCAGACTACCACAACCCCAAGGACCAGCATCTGGCATGGAGCCAGGTAGATGCGGAGCGGGAGTTAGGAAGTGGCCCAGGGGAGGCTGATGACTGCAAGGCCAATCTCATAACATTCTAGAGTGTGTCCACGTGTTGCGGGCTAGATCCCTGCTGTGTTTGTTTGCTGCCCCACCCTGCGCCAAGGCCTGGGGCCTTATTGACTAGGGGACTATGTTTGCATTGCTGCCTGCCCTGCCCTCAGGCCCATGGTTTGGAAGGGGTTGCTCGACCTTTACTTACAAGCCTAGGCACAGGTCGGGGCCCAGAACTAAGCCAGCCGGCTTACACTGCCCCTTAGCTAAAAAGTTGAATTCATTGCCCTTCATGTCTTGTCTATTTCACATTTGGTAGTGGGCTGCCTATATATAGCTAAGGAAATTGTTTCCTGGAACTGTTGAAAGGAAATTCCATGAGGGAGATCAAGTGTGTATTGGAAGCACCAGTCATCATTTCCCCCCCCCCCCCCAACTTTTCTTGTGCTGAGGATTTTTCCATCAGGAAAAACAAGGGGGACGTCTCTTCTGAGCAAGCAGGAAACCTTCAAAGGTCACAGCGGCCACTCTCATAATAGCTGCTGCCAGAACTGGCAAGGCTGAGCCGCTGTCTAATCATCTGAATGTCCCAGTGTCTCTCCCATCACAAACCCAAGGTAGAGACCTGTCTGTGGGAGGAGATTAATGGGTGCTGAGAATTACCTTGTGTGAATGTTTGTTGCTTGTGACTCATCTGTCATATGTGCAATGCAGAAATGTGTGTGAGCAGAAATTCTCTTTAGGTGCTATAGAAGGAAAAGCTAAAGCTAAAAGCAGCTGCCTCAGTCTCTTCCTTAGGGGACTAGCTGAGAAAAGCCACGGAGAGCGGCTCAGGACAGAAAGTGGTAGGAACTTCAGAGGTCCCATAATGTCTCAGGGCCTGCTTGAGAGAGGCAAGCAAGGGAGTTCCTGTAACTCTGCAGACAAGGGCTGAGCTGGAGGGTAGGACAGGAAAGGGAAGAGGGGAGAAGCAGAAAGTAGGGAAGCTCTGATCATACGGAGCGGGTGGAGAGAGACAGGTGCCCTTTTTTCCTTCAATAGTGCAGAGCACATTGTGAGTTCTGCCAAGTAGGTCTGAGCTCTCTGATCCAGTCTCCTGTCTGGTATGTGTCTTTGTGCCATTGGGGAGAAGGTCTGGCCCGTTTGAATCCAGGAGAAATGCTCACCCCTGGCTCCCACTGCCCCCACACGTTTCTTCTCCTTTCCACCAAACTTTTGTTGCCTTTTTAACAAGTTTCTTTCTACATGGGGACTTGCACGGTCATAAATCTTTTATGCTTCCTGCTGTTGCACTTGCTCCGATCCTCAGGCCAAACTGTGGTGAGGTCACCCAGGAGCAACTGATCACAATCTCCAGGGGCCTTTCACCTGGTTAAATGCATACAAACGTCATTGCAAAAGAAACCAAAAATCTCCTTGCCAGAGGGCAGATCCTCTGGCAGAAGGCTGCCATTCTGAGCTTCGGCTTGCTCCTGGATCATCTGAGATTTGTGTAGGAGATGGTGGGGGGGAAAATGCCAGGGCAAAGGGACAAGATCAGTGTTTCTTCAGTGCAGCCACCAGGAGCTTTTTCTGCAGCCACAGACCTCTTGGGGGTTGGGCGGGTGGAGAGACCTGTCACCCCTTCCCCCTTGCTTCCTGTTGCTCCTGGAAGTGCCACCCTGTCCCACCTCTGGAGACAGGGAGGGCACAATGTTGAAGAAGAGAGAGGAGTTCTTGAGCTATGGGGGCGGGTGCAGCGAGGGTCACGCTTCATTCCTGGGGTAGGTGGGTGTTGAGCTCAGGTAGCGGCACTTAAGGAGCCTGGCTGTACAGACCAGGGCTCCAGTTATGGGGCTCCAGGTGCCAATATCCAGTTCCAGCCGCACTGTTCAGGGTGCTTTCCCCTAGCTCTGGCCACGCAGCTTTGGCCTGCGGCCAGGCCTGCAGGGCTTCAGGATCCAACCCTTGGCCAAGCAGCCGCAGACTCTGTTCCCTGGCTCTGGCTGCATGGTATCAGCTCCCCTCTGGCTGCAAGTTCAGGACCCCCTGCCTCCCCAGCCATCTCCCAGCTGCTGTTGCCAGCTCTAGATGCCGATGCCAATGCCCACGTGCAGCCCTGGACTCTGGCTGATAGAGGTCACCAGCCCTGGTCGCTGACCACAGTGCTGGCCCTGACTGCTGACCCATAGCTTCTGCCTTGCAGCAGCGGCCACTGATCCCAGGTGCTGGCTCCCCAGCCCCGCACTGTGAGTTCTGACCTGGGCTCTGATACAGGCTGGCCCTGAGTGTTGGACCACAGCTCTGGGCACATGGCTGCATGGCTGCTCTCCCCAGGCTCTGGCCAAGGGCACTGATCCCCAGACATGTGGCCACCAGCTTTTGTCGCAGGGTTCCCCACCTGCTCCCATCGCTCCAGGTCCCCACTGTTTGTCCCAGCATTGCATCCAACACCCCATCACTCCCGGCTTCTGATTTTTTTTTTCTCCTCTTTCCCC
>JANRFK010003894.1:6887670-6899098 GCA_030068395.1 Apalone spinifera | reverse complement strand
CCCCCCCCCCCCCCCGGCAACTCCTCCATCCAGGTCTTAATATATCCTGGGCCTTCCTGCAAAAAGTGTCATTAACATAATGCAAATACCACTCTTCACAGCATTATTTTTATTATGGCATCTGCAAAAAAAACCCACCACCAATGTGCCCCCCTCCCCCATAAACCTACATGAACTACAATGATTTGGCTGTCTATAGTCATTTATTTCTCCTAAAGTCTAAGTATTGGTGCGGCCAGCAGCAAGAGTTGATGGTCACTCTCTGAGACCAGCAAATTTGTTGTGAGACTGGCTGGACTAGATCAATGCAATAACAATGATGGAGTGACATCCTGCTTGGAGAGAAATCAAAGCTCTTACCTGCAGCCTCTGGGTTGGCCCTGCCTCCATGGAAGTCAGTGGGGCCCTTTCCATTGACTTCCAAAGGAAGTGGGGAAGCAGGGCGGTAAAGCTGTCCCTTTAGACATCAAGGAGATGGGCAGCCAAAACTGCATTGTCTGTATTCTCATTGTGGTGGATTTGGGAAAATTTCCCAGTCCTCAGGAGTAACTGAGCAACAGCCATCCAGAGGATAAATGGTGTTTGGCCTAGATCTTTCATTCAATAATTTCAAATACTGAACACGCTTGTTAAAAATGACAGTTGGTTTGTGCATGGAAAGAAAGATTATTGTTCTTGAATGGATGGCTAGTTGTGAATGGTAGAACTGTAGGAAATGCTTGTTCCTGTGAAAACTCAAAATGGAAACAATTTTTAAAAACTTCAACAAAAATCCACGGTGGGTGGGTGGGTATGGTTTTGGTTTTTTTGTTTTGTTTTTTTGTTTTTTGTTTCCTTTGGTGGCCAAACTTTTTTAGTAATTGATTGAAACAGTGTTTCAATAACCTATCTCTTCCCCAAAGAAGTGTTTAAAATGGACATTTTCCACAAAAATTTCTAAGTTAACAAAATAGTTGTTTTCATAAAATATTTTGAAGGAAAAGTTGCGAGCAGCTGGCATGGTATATTTTCTGGGGTTTGCCATTCAGGGTTATGTCAAACGTCCACTGAAGTATATGGTATGACCTGTCCCTGCGTTAGCCTTTCCTGTGGACAACATATAGAAAGAAGTCAGATGTAGATGGTAATCTCTCAATGCCTTCTCAATATTTGAAATCTGGGGGAACATTGGACTCAAATCCCTGGGGACTGGATCCAACCCTACAGTTACAGTTCTGTTGCTCAGCTGCATCCAAAACTGTATGGGGCCTTTCTTCAGGTTCCATTTCAATTGTCGCTGAGCTCATATGAGATTTTCCTGTAGGGATGGCTGAGCTCTCGCGAGAACAGCTGATTTCAACACTTCTTTCATTGAGGATGGTGGAAAACATATCAGGATTGTTGGTGAGACCCTTCTGAACTTTAGGCTTGGTCTAAACTGGATCAAAATCCAAGCTAAGCCACCTGAGCCCAAGTCAGGGTATTATCCAGGATAGAGGGAAGAGGGTCGCAAGTCCAGGGCTTTGGTCAGTGGATTGGGTTGAAGAAAGACTTACCTGGTTGGGTATCAGGTTTGGAAAACCATAGGGTGGTTCAGATCCAGAGCCAACTGTCCACCAAATCCTTTTAGTTTAGGTTCGTCTCTTCCCAAAATCCTCTTCTGGTGCCCTGAGCAAATATGCAGCTGAAGAGCAGAGATTACAGTGATCCTCACCTTAAAAGTCAGCATTGACTAGTTCCTCCAGTTTCCTACTCCTAGCAGGGTGTGTGTGGGGGGGAACAATGATTCTGTAAACTACTTTGATAATACCCTCCCCCTGTCTAGTTTGAGGCATGTTTGTGTCAAATCAAGCAAGATTTATAATATGACTGAGACCCACCAAGGACGTGCAGTGTATGCCCTTGAGCTCAATGATAAGAGTTTATTCTATAGCCTGGGTTGTTCAAATATTAACAGATTTTGAGGGAGTAACTGTGAAAGCAAGGCAGGGGGCCTAATATGGAGATCCCTTCAATGCTAGTATTCTATGATGCTTTTCTGCATGAAGTAGTCCTGGCTTCTTGATTCTTTTCTGTGGCAGCTCTGTCCATCTCCTTGTTCTTGCTCATATCCCGGCGCAGGTGTTTTAGCCTTTTTAAGAAACTGTTTTGGCATGTGCCGCCTTGTAATCATTTGACACCTTCTACAGGCTGTTCTTGAGGTAGTGAAGGACGTTCGCTCTGGTGCTGATTTGATAGACAGTTTCACAATCCTAGTCTTACAAGTGACTAGGTGTTTGTCTATTGCTTCAGTGCGATACTGCTGTTGGAATGGGGAGTGGAGCTGCCCGAGGGCTCCACTTCCCTGAGAGTCATTAGCTAGTTCTTGTAGGGTGTTAGGTCAGCTTCACTACCTCAGTCTGTATGACCTAGTGGGGATTGTGCTTGGTCTTGTGGTCACTATATTCACTCAGTTTTGTTTTCACTCTGTTTGCTTTGTTGTGCTCTATGTGATTCTGCTGTCCCATGATGTTCTGTAGTAATTCTGAGCGTGTGCCCCAGTTTCCCTGGGCACTGCAACACTATCTGGATGAGGAGGGGAAGGTTGGGCATGACTCACTGTGGAAGTATATCAGGCTCTCACGTCCTGAGGACCAGGTGACAGCAGATGATAACACATTGGGCCTGGGAAGCAGGACAAAGAAGGAGGCAGGGCTGCCTAGAGGGTTGAGACCTGTTGCTGTGTGTGAGTTAGTTTTTTGGCTGGCTCAGGGAGAAGGGAGCCTAGCTGGTTAGGGGAGCTGGCTGGGGCCCAAGATGGATTGTACCGCTCCTGATTACTGTAACAACAAGTCTGTGCTATGTTGTGTCCCTGTCAACAAATCTTCTGCTCTGCTTGCTGGCTGAAAGTCACATCTGACGGCAGATGGGAGTGTGGGACCCGGTGACTCCTCCCACACCCCGTGATGCTCTGGGATGTAGAGATGTCCAGGCCTGTACATGGGGAAGCAGTGTCCTTCTCTCTTCTCTCTCCTCCCCCCCCCCCAATGAACCTCCAAGTAAGCGTCTGGCTCGGGCAGTGCATTGCCCCAGCCTCCCTCCCCTCGTGCTCTAGCCAGCCGGGGGAAGGCTGGGGCTGATTATTTTTTTTCTCCTCTTCTCTCCCCCAGAAGTTAGACGGGGGGCTGGGCCACGGGGGCAAGGCAGCCACCAGCCCCTCCCACTGCTTGCACCCTGCCAGAGAAATTCCTGCATCTGGACCCGATTTCACACCCTTGAGCAATGTCCGTGGGTCAACCTATTGTTTTAGTGTAGAGGAGGCCTAGACCACAGGTCACTTTTTTTGTTTTTGTTTTTCCCCATGAAGTGCAGATTCCTGGTTGTAGGAATGATCCAGGGTCGAGAGGGCCACGGAGGGGAAAGGCTCCATTTTACTGGAGATGATGTGAAGAGAGTTCAACTCACCGTAGCAGCTTGTACTCTCTTCACCTCAGCAATGCAGGCTATCACGAGCCCATCCACTAGATTTAGTGTTCTCCAGCTCTGCAAAAGGACGGCGGCGGAGGTGGGGAGGCGGCTGCAGTGCTAGAACAGGCTTCCCAGTGTTGAGGGAAGAGCCCCAAGCCTGGGTGGCCAGATCCAGGCCAGCTGGGGGACGCATCCTGCCCCCAGGACTTAGGTCCCCCCTCCCGCACTAATTTAAACTTCTCAATGCCCTTGTGAGTGGAGGAGGTGGTGAGGATGGCACTTAGCACGTTATCTAGTGCTTCAGGGGTACAGTTTTCCTAAGCAGTCAATATTGGCCTGGCTTTGTTCCCATTGAAGCTAACGGTAAAACTCCTGTGGGTGTCAGTGGTGGCAGAGTTAGGTCTATGCTGAGAGCTTCTGAACGTCCAATCCTAGGTCTACAGCTTTTAGGGCTAGAAGGGACACTTGTGGCCATGTAGTTTGACCTCCTGCAGAACACAAGCTGTAGAATTTTATCAAGTCCAGTAGTAAATCAGTATCCCTTCAATTTTACAGATGGGAGAAACTGAGGAAGAGAAATTGACTCATAGGGACACCCCTTTTAGCAATCAAAATTTTGGTGGGAGCACAAGGGGGACAGTGACCTCTTGAATGTGATCACAAGTCACCTATGGTGACTTGCCCAAGTTCATAGGGACTGAACTGGCACTAGAGCCCACCTATCAGGACTACCGCTCCCATAATGTAACCGTTATGTGCTATCCTAAATACGCTGAATGTCTCACTTGCAGATGAATCAAGTTAATGGCAAGATGATTAGTGGGGAGAAGTAGATACTGTCTGTTTACTTTATTAACAGCCTTTAGTGCCGTGAGGTTCAGAACTCTGATGCAATCGAAACATACAAATCTCTTGGATCTAAATTTATGCGCACTGGAGAATGGGAGCTGAGATGCCTCACAAGTTATCACATACAATTAATGCAGCACATTGGAAAAGACATTCACATCCACAAGACTAGAAATGATTAATAAAGTGTGGGAAAAGAGCTATGTGCAAATCAATAGGATTATTTATGTCTAGATGACCTGATAGCCATTATTGCAGTCACATATCTCTTTGGTGTGGATGACTTCCTGCCTTTGCAAAGTATGTGTGCAAAGAAAAGGGTGATTTTAATAATCTTACTTGTCATTTTTCTTAATGAAATAATACATTTCATACGTTTAAAAGGTATTAGTCACCTCCGTATTCTCCAGCAACAGGAAGATTTAACAGAGTACGGTGTGCACTTAGCTATGTAGTACGATGTTCAAAGGAACTAGCTGTTAAGCAAAAGAGAGGAAAAAAGGACCTCCAGAAGAGGCATAGATTCATTGATTTCAATGGAGCTGTGCTAATTTACACCAGATGGGAATCTTGCCCTCTAGCTGTGTCATGCATTAGAAAAATTCTGACTTAAAACAGTAGCTTTCTAAATACTCTTCTGCTTCTCTGAATCTTTGAATTGTATCTGTCAGGTTAGATACAAACAAGTTTCCATTCCCACCATAGGTCTGAAATAATTTGACTTTTGGTAACCCTGTGATGCTGTAAAAGACATCTGCTTTCATAGGATTTTTTTTTTCATAGCATGCAACTTATGGCCACGAAAGGGAAGAGTTTGTGTGGGGGGCAGGAGGAGTGGTGACTGGCTGTTGCATTCATCATTTTAATGCTCTTGGGATTAAAAGCTTGTCTTCACTTCATGGATCAATGCCGGTACTCTCCCAGGGTGAGAAGAGTAGCTAGAGTTGACTGGAGAGTAGCCCCCGACGACCTTACTGCATAGAAGACCCTGCCACGAGTACATTAAGTTGTGTAGGTCAGATCGACGGGGGTTTAGTGTAGACGAGGCCTTAGTTGTATCATTAATGGTGGTGTTTGGACATCTAGAGTCATTGCTTTTAAGTTGTTGTTTCAGACGTTTTAAATTAAAAGAAACAAACTAGATTGAACTGGATTCTGCATCATCAGGTCCATTGTAACTTTTGCTGTGGTCAGAAGAACCGGTGCCCCTAAAAAAGGGAAATGAGCACGATTTGTTAAAAAATCCCAGGTAGAGATGGCTGCATTGTTGGGTGGGGCGAATCACCCTTTTGGTTTATAAAACTGAGCAAGTAGGATGGTGAAGTCTCTGAAGCAAGAGGATAAAATACCAGAAGTTCATCAGCAACGTATCTAAGATGGTTACTTCTCTGGCTTTGAGTGGCTCTCAATACTTCCACAGTTGTAGGAAAAGCTTGAGACATAACAAGGCCCCGCCCCCCTCCCCTTTTACCTGCCAAATCCCCAAAAAGGGTAAGTTCTTTGGCAAGTTGCTGCCAGAGCCTCGTGCACACACACAGGCCGGCTTTTCTGGCTCACAGTATAGGAATGGCTTGCAGACCATTCCTTAATTATGGCTGGATAATTCTGGACCAATTTTCCAAAGCCACAAAATACGTGCAGATTATGAACCAATCTGGGTGATGTGAGAAGCACAGGGAAGTAAAGATCTCTTGTGTCCGACCCGTATTACACTACATAGGTTAGAAGCACCACCCAAGGGACCAGGGTGGGAGGCTGCCAATAAGGGCCTTTTGTGATGAAGATATCTACCTTGGTCAGAGACCAACGAAACACATTACACATGTATTTCCCCAGCTCCCCGCTGGACTTTTTTTCTTTAAAAATTGGTGCAGAGAATTTGGGATGGAAAGATGCATAGCTGGCAGGGAGAGCTGTTCCAGTAGGGCTTTTAGCCAAAGGCACTGCCCTTGTTTTTCAGCCTTAGCTATACATTGAAAAGTCTCAGGGTGGGGGGGGGGGGTGCTATGTTAGTCTGTATATGGAAAAAACAATGAGTTCTGTGGCAGCTTCGGGCATGTCTACACTAGGAAATTATTGCAAAATAACTTTTTTCAAAATAACTCCTGAAATAAGTTTTGAAATCGTGTGTCCACACTACAGGGAAACCTTGAAATTAGTCTGAGGCAGGCTCCCTTAATGTGGACACGCTACCTCCACTTAGAGCCCCAAGAAGCTCTGGGGAGTAATTACTTTGAATGACTCTGGGGATTAATTATATTGAAATAGCAGCAGTGGAGAATCCACACGACCCTTATTTCAAAATAATGATTTTGAAATAAGTAATTCCTTGTGGAAAGCAGCAGTTACTTTGAAGTAACAGGCTCGGTAGTATGATGCTCTGCTTGTAATTTCGAAATTAGGGGAGTTCTTTTGAAATAATCCTTTAACGTAGACCGGGTTTAGAGACTAACAGATTTATTAGGGCATAAGCTTTCATGGGTAAAACCCGCTTCATCAGATGAACTGAAGTGGAAGCTTCTATGACTTTCACTTCAATTCATCTGATGAAATGGGATTTACTCACGAAAGCTCAGACCTTAATAAGCCTGTTAGTCTAAGGTGCCACAGGATGACTTGTTGTTGTTGTATACGCTGTGAGAAACCCAAATGCACCGAGAGGGAGTAATTGCTCAATGTGGCAAAGTTTATGGCTAAATCTACACTGAGTCATTCTTAAACTATTCTGTTGTTTTCACTTGTACTAAATAAAATGAACACAGGATGTCACCTGGTACAAATCAGGGTTGAAATCGTGACACGCCTCTGTGCTTACTTCCAGATGAAACAGAACAGAAATCTTAGGTCATAGTCTTTGTGTAATGCCCTCATCTGATTCAAAATCCTGCAGGGGCCAGATTTTCAGATGACGTAAATTGGCACTAATGGCAGTGGAACTTTACATCAGCTCAGAATCTGGCCTCTGTTGTTTTTGTCTCCTGCCCATAAACTAAAACAATTAGCCAGTCTGAGTTGCCGGTAGGTACAGCTGGACACCGCACTGCTAATCGCAGATGGAATTACAAGGGATGGGAAGAACTATACCCAGGGAAGGGGCTGTTTGTACAGTTGGCAGGCGCTGCCATTTAAGCATAAAACTAGGATTTTACAGGCCAAGTTCTGAGCATGGCTCTGCTCCGCAAACATGTAATTAATTCTAGGTTTCCATGTGTGCAGAATAGTCGTGAGAGCGAATGGCAAGAAGACAAACAGAACCAGCCTTCACCTCTGGGCAGACCATCTGTTTCTCTTGCCCTTTACCTGCCCAGCTGAAGCTGCGTGGGTTCATTTGCTACTTAAAGCTCAGCATGATGCAGCTATTAAAGAACAAAACAAAAAACCCCAACCTAATTAGATGTACAAGGGGATCTGCAAGTTAATTATCTTGTTCTGTAATTCATGGCCTGTGTGCTTGGAGACTGCTTGCAAAGGGAGGGAGAGGATGAAACTCTCGGCCCCCGAGTAGCACAGTAACCACATAGAGCATGTGGCTGTTAGAATGTGTGTCCTGGGAAGGAAAGGGAAGACTTCTTTGGGGTGAAAGGCAGGGGGGTGAAATCCTGCTTTCAGGTGGTACTGGCCTGTCTAGAGCAACAGAAGAATCCAGCTTCTTCTCTTGTAGGAAAAAAAAATCACCTCTGGATTAGTTACAGTGACTCTTTGAACAGGGTGGAGGCAGGGGTAGGTCCCTGCAGTCCTGGCCACCCAAGGGGAGCCACTGCCAGAGCAGCACCACCCTCCCCATCACAGGTGACTCCAGTAAACTCTCTTCCCCCTCCCCCTCCCCACAAAATCCCGTTCCGGCCTCCCAGCCCCTTGCCTTGAGGCATTTAAATACCTCCCAGCCCTCTGCCCTGACTCCTGGGCCCCTGCCCTGAGCTAAATCATTTAAATAAGGCATGTACATTTTCCTTGTAACTTGCCTCCCCTCCCCCGCCCCAAACAAAAACAAAACCCCAACACGTTAGTACAGTTAAGGACCCGAGCAATACCAGGTATATCTGCTACTAGTTTAATACAAATAAATCAGATCCACAGTCCATTTATATGAGAGAGAGAGAGGGGTCTTAGTGCTAAGTTGAGTATTGAAGTGTTTGACTTCACGGGTGCTAGGATTTCACTAGAGAACTTCAAAGACAAAACTCCCATTGACTGCCATTCCCCTCTCCCCTTTGGGCTGGAGTTGCATCACCATGAGTGCAGGTGATGCCTTCACCTTCAGGCTCCCCCTCCCCTCGCTGCTTCCATTGGCTGGGAATCGCAGCCAACGGGAGCTGCAGGAGGCTGTGCCTGCAAGCATAGGGCAGTGTGGAACCAGCTGCCCCTCCCTCCACCCAATGGGAACTTCACATGGTAAGCACTCCAATCCCTGTCTCTCCCACTCCCCCCACTCACTCACTCACCCTCCCTCCCAGACCCTCTCCTCAACCTGCTCCTGCACCCTACTTCTCTCCCAGAAGGAAACCTACCTCCAGCTCCTTCCCAGACCCTACACCTCTCGCCCACTCCTGCACCCTACTACCAATCTAGACCCTGCACCCCTACCACCAGCCTGCTCCTGGGCACCCCCCGCATGCACACTGAGCCCTTCATTTTGGCTGCACTCTGGCCCCACAAAATCTATTAGTCCAAAGCTCCCTGAAGAGTTAAACCAGATCACAGGACCAATCCTTAAAACACACTTCCTGTTCTGTTGAAGCCAGTGGGAACTCCCCCATTGATTCAGCAGGGCAGGATCAGCTGTAAAGAGGTGGGCCAGACTTTGCCTTCCAGGTGTGCGTGACTCATTTACAACCTCCCTCTGGTACTGTGAAGCTTGTCTGTCAGTGTGTGCCCTCAGTCCCCTCCTTCCACATCCCACTCAAAGGTCCTAGTTACAGTAGCAGGGGAAGGAGGAACAGGTAGGTCTGCATCCCTGGTGACAAACTTCACTGGAGCTGCCGCAGGAGTGAACTTGGGCCCATTTTTAAACCTTCCTGGGCAATCCTGCCGTGGGGCTTGCTTTTCCCACAGGGGCTCTGTCGGGTTCCTCCATCTGTGCTGTGACCAGGCAGGCTCTCATCTGAGCCCATGGCTTGTTTGTTCCCTTTCCCCTACCCACTATCTTGTCTAGTTAGTTCCTAAGATCTTTGGGGCTGAGGCTGTCCACTGCTGTGTCTGTACAAAGTCTAGCACACTGGGGCCTTCACACTGCTGTAACACACATTCGTTATTAGTATTTAAGCCATTTCCCTTCTATAAATATTTTAGTGCCTATGGAAAGCTGCCACTTTCCTTGGCTTCAGGTAGTAGTAACCCCCCAAATACAAGTTCAGTCTCTTGTCTAGCACCCCTGGGACATGACTGGTGCCAAAACAGAGAATTTTCTGAACCATGGGTAGTTGATATTGTCTGTCAGCATTACCAGCACTTCCACTGCTAACTAAGTGCTTAGAAGACATTTAGGGATAATTTAGAGCTACATAACAGCACAGAACAGTGAGAGCCAGGGCTGGTAGCTGTAAACAAACTGTAAGAAATCATGGAGAAACTTGGCCACACCCATGATAAGTGGACATCCAGCTAACTGAAATCATGCCGGACCACAGAGGTTGCTGGACCAGAGAGTGCCGGACTAGAGAGGTTCAGCCTGTACATTGTTTCTGCTTTTAGCACACTCACCATAAAAATTATTCTAGCATCACTATTGGGGCCTGATTCCCATCTCTGTATATCCTGGTCCACACCTGATTCCATGTCCCCCTTGGCTCCTTGGTGTGCTTGGCAAGTGCCTGTGATGGGGAGCCGGGCTCCGATCACGCGGCGTCTCCGGCCCCCCCGCACTCACCGGCTGTCCGTAGATGCACTGGGCGGCGACAGGGCAGCCGAGAGCACACCAGAGGAGGCCGCAGGTGCAGGGATGGGACTCCCCGCGTCATCTAGGCGGTCCCACGGCGTTCCTGTCTGGGCTGCTTGGGAGGGGCACGGCACCAAGCGGAGGCTGGCCAGGGAAGATGTCAGCTGATGTTGTCAGCCCACGCCTGGAGGAACGGGGCGGGGCTGGGGCCAGTGGGCAGTTTAAATGGGGCAAAGGCTGACATCAAGGAGTCTGAAGAGGTGGAGAGGCAGAGGCAAGCAGGAGGAAGAGGCCCAGGATGGGGGTCAGCGCCGGAGTCGCTTCCTACCCCCGGGGGTTGGTGAGTTACGGGCAATTCCCGCCAACCAGGCAGCGTTTTCAGGCTGCCTTTAGGGTCCTGGGTCAGGACCCGGAGAGCAGGCAGGACCGAGTTCCCCTCCTGCCTTGCCGCTGATTAGACCGTCCCGGCCGGAACAAGACCATTCTAAGGCCGAGAACTGCGCAACGAAGGTGCGTGGACCAAAGAGCACAGGTGGTGGGAGGTGATGCAGGGTGGACAACCCCGATGATGACAGAGCTGTAAGCCTGAGGGGGAGCCAGCCCCGTGACAGTGCCGTATTCCCCTTTTGTTCCTTGTTATACCCGCATTCCAGTTCCCTTCTCACTCCTAATGGCTGCTGCTCTTCTCAGACCTGGGGGGATTGGCTGGCTGGAGGGCACGGGGAGGAAGTCTGGTGATGGATGAGGAAGGAATTAACTATTTTGAAGCCTGGGAGGATTCCAGCACAGCAGAGAGGGTTAATAAATGACTCTCCGGAGGCTGGGCCTGCATTGCCCTGAGAGAGGAAAAAGCCCTGAAGGAAAGGAGGAAGCTTTTTAGCATTATCCACATGCTGTGAATGCTGTGTAGCGCTCTTTCCCCTCGTAAATTTCCATCAGACAAAACCTCCTCATGCCCCTATATAGCAAATGATTTCTGTCAGGAGTGGCCGGAAGAGATGTGTTTCCTGCCTTGGGCTGACGTGTGAACAACTTCGCCCTGCTCTAGATAAAGGAATGAAACATCCCCTGCCTCTCTGCACTCAGGCATGATGCCTTCTGCTTGACTTTTCCCTTCTGAGCTGTACGAACACCCTCAGTCAGCATAAATCTCTCCCTTTCCCTCAAGTGCATGAGTGTTTTGGTGAACAGGAAGGGGTTTAAAGTTAAGCGTGAACTGAAATGCTGTGTTGAAGTGAGGCCCAGTGGAAGGCTTGTGTGCTGTTGTTTGGAATGACA
>JANRFK010003894.1:6855569-6876709 GCA_030068395.1 Apalone spinifera | reverse complement strand
GGTTGAGTGAGGCTGGCTAGCCCCAGCCACCCCCCTTCCGCCCAAGGCCCCGCCCCTTCCAGAGGCCCCAGACCTGAGCTGCCTCACCTTGCCTAGCATCCAGCCAAGTCTGCTGCCAGTGCTGGTCAGCAGCTGTCAGCCAGCGGTGTGGTGTTTTCACATCCCCGACCGACCAGAATTATACCAGTGTATGTCTGAAGTGAGACCAGGCTGCACAGTGCTGTGCCATTCCCCTAAGACTAAGACCTGGCATCCCCCGAACAATTAGATCGACCTAGCTATGTCACTCAGGACACAGCCTGACATATGTCACCTAGCTATGTCACTGAGACAGATTGCATACTGTGGGCCTGTTCTGTGCTAAAAGGTCAGCTTGACTCCCCTACATTGCTCAAGGGTGTGAAAAATCCCTATGCCTGAACAATGGAAGGGGACTGTTAGCCCCTTACTAAAACTCTGTGGGAGTTTTTGGTTCGCTAGCTCCCAGTATCAAAAGGGGAAGGGTCCATGAGACTGACAGACCCCAGAGACAATGGAAAGCAGCCAACACTCCAGCTCGGTCTGACTGACAGGTTGGACAGGCCAGTGAGGAAAGAAAGAGGCCAGGCCCCGTCCTCTGTGTGAGCTTTCTCTGGGTCTCTCTGAGCAAGAAGAGAGAGCTAAGAGGAGCAAGCTGTGTGGAGAGGCAGCCCTGCAGCAACAGAGCCAGGCACACACAGCCCAGGGAGCACAGGCCCTGTGTTGAGCAGCAGACTGGCAGTGAACAGAGAGCCAAAGGGGACAGAGAAACAGTACAAGGAGCTGGAGACTGGCAAAGCAGCACAGCCTGCAGCTGGGTGTGGTGAGCAGCTGGGACCAGCAAAGTAGGGGGAGAGGCTCTGGGCAGGGAGACCCCACCGGCCATGAGGCCCTGTAGGCCAGGCTGGGAGAGGGGTCCTGCCACCTAAAGCCTGAGGCCGTGTGGTCACTGCCAGAGCAAGCGTGTCCAGCCTGCAGCACAGCCAGGATCTATAAGGGACCTATAAGGAACAGACTGTGAACTGTCCTTACACTCTGCAAACTGCTGTTTTCATGTCCCCATGCTACGGAGCAGGACTGTGTGTTCTCATTTAACCATTCTCATTTTTGTTCTTATTCTTTTCTCTTTCATCAGTTGATGTTTAATAAATTGTATTTGCTTTGAACTTTATGAATTGATCACTGGGCCAAGAAAGCATGCAGTGTGAAGAGAGCACCCCGGAGTGGGGACACCCTGGCCCCTGCCCCAAGTGACTACAAGGTCGGGGATTAAGCCCCAGGAAACCTGGGCTCAGCCTTGTTGTGGTTTCAAGGACTCTGCTACCCAGGAGAGTGGAAGGGGAGCCCTCAGGATCAGGGAGGCCATGGGGTAAAGGAAGTGGGAGCGGGGACTCAGATCCTTTTGTTGGTCCATTTCATCAGGGTGGTATAGAAGCCAGGAAAGTTCCCCACAATAATGGGACCATTCCCCCGCTTACAACAACATAGTTCATAGACTCATAGGAGATGAGGGTTGGAAGAGACCTCAGGAGGCCCCCTAGGCAAACCCCCTGCTCAAAACAGGATCAGCTCACACTAAATCTATCCTAATCCCTGCTGAATTCTGCCATCAACCCAGTCTGGAGGAGGTAGTTATGTACAGAGATGGAGCCCCTTCTGCTGACAGGATAGGTGATAGAAGACAGCGTCTTAGCAAATGCAAATCCTGTGGCATAGATTGTAAACTCTGATATGGCGGCTGTCTTTATTCCAGGTGTGAGTGCATAGCACCGAGCAACGTGGGGCCCTGCTCCCCTGGTCTAGCAGGGTGATCTGACTCCAGGCTGGGAGACATTTTGCTGATGTTGACCGTCTGTAGGAACCACCCCTGGAGCTCCCTGTGGCCACAGTTCTCTGTTCCCAACCAATGGGAGCTATGGGAAGCAGTAGTCAGCACTTCCCTTCATCCTCTTCACCTACAAGCGCTGAATCCCACAGCTCCCTTTGGCCAATGGGAGCAGTGGGGCTGGTGCCTACAGGTGGCAGCAGGAGCTAATAGACATTATGTCACATTTGCATAGCCCCTCCTCCTAAGGTAAGCGCTGCCACATTTCGAGAGCCTCCCCCCCCCCAGATAAGTGCTGCCCAGATTCTGCTCCCTCAACTCCCTCCTACATCCCACCCCAAAGCCAATGCCTCCTCCCAGATTCCAACCCCTTTCCCCAGCTCAGAACCTCTACCTCTACCTGAACCCCTCCCTCATCCCAACCCCTACCCCAGTCCTGAGCCCCCTTCTGCACCCAAACTCCCTCGTGCAGTCCATACCCTGCATCCCAACCCCTGCCCCAGCCCAGAGCCTGCACCCTGAAACGCTCATTTCTGGCCCCACCCCAAGCCTGCACCCGCAGTCCAGGGTCCATACCCCATCGCACACGCCAACTCCCTGCCCCAGCCCAGAACCACCTCCTCTATTCTGAACTTCTCAGCTCCACCCCCTCAGACTGAAGCCCCCTTCCTCACCCTGAAACCCTCCCTCCTGCACCCAATCACCTGTCCTAGCCTAATGAAAATGAGTGAGGGGGGCAGCAGAGTGTGACTGGGGTGGTATGTGTGGAATGACTGGAGGGAAGGAGCTGGAAAAAAGGGGCAGGACCTTGGATAAGGAGTGGGGCAGGGGTGGCGCAAGGGTGTTCAATTTTGTGCCCATGGAAAGTTGGCAACCCTGGCAGTATCATGAAATCAAATCTACTTTACAAGGAGATATCCCTGTGTCCCTCGCTGCTGGCTTGCACCCAGTGTGCACACAGCTCCCCCTGCCCAGACCTGAGGCCACGCAGCCATCAATGCGACTGGACCACTAGCTTGGAGAAGCAGAGTGTCCTGCTCTCACACGAAACGTGGGCAGCCTAATCAGTCACCATGTTCCTGTGTTGACAGGTCTGTGTATGTTTGGAGAGAGCAGAGAACATTTGTGTTTTGGGTTCACACTGGTTGTGTTTCCACAACACTTTCAGTGTCTTTAATGTGAAGTCAGACTTGGAATTCTGAAATGGGAAGTTCATCTCTGTGAAAACTCTGCAGATCCAGTTGAAGCTACAGAGACAGTTGTTTCTTGCTAGAATTAGTCTACAATCTATGCAGATTTTTTTTAACGCCACTTCTCAGATTACTCCTCTCCTCACCCTTTATCATGCTGGCAAAATTATGTGGGGAGTTAAATCCAGGATTAGCCAAATAATCATCTATGCTCAGAGGCAAGACTGAAGTAGGGTAGAGTTTTATCTCCCTCCATACTAAACACATTTGGACACATCTCTCAACTCTATCTAGAAATACTAGGTCAGCTTCTCAGCTGGTATCAATCACCCCGGTTACCCTAAGGTAATGAAACTTCACCAGCAAAGGAGCAAGACCAGTATTCTATCCTACACAGGCTTATTATCATAGTACCTGATTATCTTCCATTGGTTCTTTAAACATCTGTCGTGCTTGCACTCTCATCCTCTCCCCATTAGGGAGAAGTGTTTTGTTTGGGATTTTTTGAAAATATATACATCTATTCCTATGTATCAGAAGAGACAGGTCAAAGAAATGCACCTATCCTTTAGCGTGGGAAGGGGTGAGATCTGTGATGGTGTTTTGTTCCTGTGGGAGTTCATTCCAGAGTCTGGGACCAGCCCCTCAGATATATGCTATAGATAAGTCCTCTCCAAGCATGAACTCTTCCCTAATAGCAGTACTACTATTTCAAATATTAGAAATTACTCTTTGTAAATCAGACCCCTAACCCCTCATAAGTTACTTGAAATGTTCATTAACCTCTTTAAAAAATAGTCCTGTTATTAGGTCACTCTGTACCACTTGTTCTTGCACCTTACTTGTGGTGAAATCCAAACTCAGGAAACAAACAAGTTATGTTGGGAAGCGATAAAAAGGAAGCTGTTCTGTCTAGCTGAGAATATATTAGTTGGCCGCTTGAATAAGTGATGGACAAGAACAGCCCTAAATGACAGCTAAATGGCAAAATCCAAGTCATGTAGTCAATATGGCCCAGTGTGCGCCAACACAACATAGCACAATAGTGTCTTGATGCAACACATGCATATTGCATGGGTACCGCGTGTAAATATAAGGCCCTAGTTGATTTCTAACTTCTGAACATCAGAATCAGCATCCTTGTACCTGGGTCTGATCCTTCCTTTCTGAGCTGGAAGGGATCATGTTGCCAGCTCATCAAAATGAGGCCAAAAGATACTGTCAGATGCCTACCTCCACCTACTGAAGTTCTATAATTAGCAAACCACTGCCTAAGTGTTTATGCCATGTTTTATGTGTTGTATAATCAGAGCTCTTGGTACAATCCACCTGATGCTCACTACAAGCAGTGGAAGAGGACAGGCTGTGCCATGGAGGAGAAAATCCATCCAAATACACAGATGGTGGTTATTATAGACAGAGATGATCTCAGCCCTTTAAAATACCTCCTGGGCTGCAGCGTGAGTTCCATTGCATAATAGTGAGCTCTTGACTTAGAGGAAAATAAGACTCCTTACTGCAGGACAGGAAGAGTCTTAAAGGGCCAAGACTGTAGTTAGACTTTTAGTCAGGGGTGGCTTTAGACTAGCTACCAGCAACTGGCGCCTTAGGAGAACCATGCAATCAGCACCCCCACCTCCAAACCCCTCAATGATATTGCCCCACCATTTGGTGCCCCATTTAACTTGGCGCCCTAGGCGACCGCCTAGTTTGCCTATATGGACGGGCCGCCCCTGCTTTTAGATACAACTCTTTTTTCTCTTTCTGTTCAGGGTATGTCTCCTTTATCCCACCTGTGGTGCTGAACATACCAGGGATAGCACTTCCTACCCCACTGAGTCCAAGGGCAAGCTAATGGATGGTCTGTAATACAGCCGGTAACAGAGGAAAACCAGCAGCAAAATGGTGAATGTGAAACAAACTTGGGATAACTGATACAAAGCTGTGAGAGAAGGGTAGTGGATAGCACCCCATCCTGGTGTCTTGGAGTCTGGGGGGAGGTCCAGGGTCCCCTGTGAAGAGAGGTTCCGTGGCTCCTGGCTTATGGATGCTCACCTTGGTTCCCCATCAACTTTGGCTTTCTCTGAAATGGCTACTGGCCCTTACACCCCATGGAAGCAGAGCTGCTTTCTTCATGCAGATCAGCCTCGTTCCTTGGCAGAGCACCCTCTCTTTCTGATTGTATAGTTGAAATTGTACCACGGGAATGGATTTCCACTGGGCTGGGAGCAGAAGAGATATCTATGGAAGGTTCAGTTCCATTCTTAGACAAGAAGTAGTGTGTTTATTGCTGGTTTTGTATGTTTATTTTAACCGTTTACCACAAAAAATTGGATCAGCTGGAAAAATATGTTTATAAACTTACACATGCTGACAGGAAAAAAGCCCCTACCCTGAGGCCCAGTTTTATAAAGGTATTTAGGCATTGACAGGCACAAGTCTCATTTCCTAAAGGGATATAACTACTTAGGAGTCAATACGTTAACAATGGATGGGATTTAGACTCTGTCATGCCTAAATTCCTTTTGAAAATGAGTTTAGGCTCCTAAATCCTTTAGGCACTGCAACACTGAGCACAGCAATGCTTAATACCTTTCAGACTCTGGGTCTGAGCTGAGACTGGAGTTCAGAGCAGTAGTAGATGCATGGTATCTCTCAGGAGTTGGCCCATAACTAGGATATTACATTATCAGCCATCTTTTCTGTTCTCTCCATGTCTTGTTCTACACCCCTCAAAGCCATTATTTGAAGAAATTCAGCATGAAAGCTATCGCTCTTAGAGTTCGCACAAAAGCAGAAATGTTTTTGCAGCAATTACATATTTGCATGTACAAATGAAAATGATTTCTGCAGTCTCTTGCACCAGTTCCTTATGTTCTGAGATCTGATAACAAATTAACAGCTCAAGCAAGCCTCAGTGATTCTTCACCCGGTTTAGCTTCACTCGGTGGGAGTTCATGTGGACACCACTCTGGCTATGAAGAGCACTTTGTAAGATTCTTTAATGTCTCCTTTTAAGGTCAGTATAGCTGCCACCATCAAAGGGTGATCCGGCTACAAAGAAAGAATATGGAAGTATGAGCAGTCCACTTTGTCTGGCATCTAGAGCCAAAAGTCTCATCAGATTTTGTAAATTACGCCTTTTAATATCTTGACATTAATAGATGTGCCAGTTACGGTTATAAAGAATCTCTCTTAATAATTCTCTTAGCCTAATGAAAGCTGGGACTAACAGCGATAGCCCTTCCCTAGTGGGGGACATGGCACCATTAGGTTCCAGCCATGACAATGTGCTGGGTGTAGCTGTGCGGTATTGTGGGTATGGGAAGGAAATGGAGATCCTTTATCTCTGAGTTGTGTAAGAACCAGCTTCAGTCACCAGGAAATCCTGGGTCTATCTCAGGGCCTTTCACCATGACCTTTCGTGCCTTCTGCACAGAATGACAGCTGCCTTCTAATTTTGGAAGAGGCCAGTCATCCTGCCAACATCCCACAGAGATTTCTGCAGAGAGAGGGGAAACCAAGAAAAGGAATAAGCAACATATGAAGATGAGGCCTGGAGGAAAATCTCATCTTATAGGGACAGTGTCTCTTGAACATGTACCTAGGTCCTGTACAAGGAACCAAGGCAAACCCTGGTACATACAGTGGGCCGCAAAACAAACTCAAATAAATAGTGAGCACCACAAGAATTAACAAAAATTAACAAGCTTTGTTTGCAGCAAGGGAGATTTAGGTTGGATATTACAGAAAAAACAGCTAATTTTAAGGATAATTAAACATTCTAGTACAGCTATCTAGGGAGGTTGTACAGTCCCTGTCATTGGAGGGTTTTAAGAGTGGGTTGGACAAACAGCTGTCAGCGATGGCAGAGTTATACTCTGTCCTGCTGCAGCATGGGGGAATGGAGGAATTGGCCTCTTAATGTCCCTTCTAGCCCTGTATATTTATGATTCCATAAAAGACACAGGAATCCAGGACTACCACAGCCTGGGTGTTGCACCATCATGTGTTTAAATTTGTCCGTGCTTTCACATGATCGAGGCAGCGGAAAACGTTTTCTGTGTTTGAAATGCAGTGAGAGCAAGAGAGCTTATCAAATGACTCTTCCCCTAAGCAATCTGATTTTCAGTACGCGGTCACGGGCTGGCTCTGGGCCTCCCAGAAGGGGCAGGGTATTGGGTGGAAGGGGTGGGGCTGGAGTCTACACAGAGAGAAAATGTGAAAGAGACTCTCTGCGTGTGAGAGACAGACTTGGTGACACAGATTGCGTGGCAGTGACTGTGGGTAGCACAGAGACAGTGTTGCACAGACTGGGTGTGTGTGACAGTGACACAGGGGGTACATCTACACTGCAACGCTATTTCCGGATACCAGAGTATCCCAAAATAGCTATCCCGCATCTTCACAGCAAGCCCGTTATTTCGGGCTTGCTATTCCGATGCCCCTGTAAACCTCATTCTACCAGGAGCAAGGGATGTTTCGGAATAGCGCTTTATTTAGAAATTTGGCACTGTGTAGACCGTTCCAAATGACAAAATAAGCTATTTTGAAATAGCATCAAAATAAGATATGCAATTTGTGTAGCTGAAATTGCATACCTTTTTTTGTTACAGTGCAGTGTAGAAGAGCACATATGCTGGCTGCTGCTGGGTAAGTTTCTCCTCTGAGTAACTTACCATCCACTTTTCTGATGGGAGCAGCTTTTCTGTGTGTCCCCTCTCCCTGACCCCTGATCTGCAGAGATGCGGTACAGAGGCAATCCCCAGCGTCTGCTCTCTAACTACTAGACTATGCCCTTTGTTCTATGTTCATACAAATCAGACACTACGTTTATCAGGTCCATTGTTAGAACTTGTCCAAAGTGAGCTGCACTGATGACGACTGAAAGACTTGTTTCTGAGCTGGTGCTAAAAGCAAGTGAGAATGTGCTGTGTACCCTGCAGTCATTTCAACAACAAACGCTCTGGAAATGTTAACATACATCAAAGTCAGCAGGTGGCACCCAGGAAACACTGATGGATTTTATTTGACCACGATCAACCGTTCCTTTAACAGGCTCAATGGTAAATCCCTTCTGCTGCAGGAGTGGTAGGTTATCCAAGCTGAACTCTACACTCTGCAGCAATGACAAGCACAGTTAGTGAAATAGAACGTGCGCTGTTACTGACAGCCAACTTCGCTTCTGGGTACAAAACACCTGTGCTTACGGGCTACATCACCCAACCTACTGAACTGCATCTCCTACCTGCCAAACCTCTTGTGCTTTTGCTCCTGAGACATGAAAACAAGCAGTGAATTTAATATGCTTGGTTTTAATTAAACATACTCTGGCCAAAAGGGGAACATCTAGGGATTTTTCATGAAATTAACTTTTTCTCTTGAAGTCTCATTTGTGGGGACCACAGTCAATTTCATCACTCAAGAAACAAACACTGAACCCTGAAGTTCAAAAAGTTGTTTTTATAAATAGTTGCCTATAGTAGTTTATTGCTAAGTTGCAAGCTGCTCACTGGTCCATATTCATACTTTTTATTATGTATTTAAAATTCAGGGAGAACTGTATTCAACTAATTCCATTATCCTCTTCTAATATCCTCCTGCTAATTCCTCATTTCCCCTTGAAAAATGAACCTTTATCCTTTCAAACAATACTAATGCTTTTATAATATGGTGCCAGGCTAAGTGGAGATCCTAAAACTCTTTTAAAATGGGATCTCTTGTTGGCACTGGATTCTTGATGAGAGCAGCTGGTAGTTCTTTGCAAGTGCATACTCAATTCCTGAGCTGAGTTGCACATAAGTGCATTTTTCAGTTTGTTTACCTTCTTTGATACAAACTGAGCTGTCCGTATAGCCCCGATTTTCAGCTCCCTTACTGCTGGAGTCCCAGAGTTCTCTGCCTGGATGTACTCCAGGCTCAGGAGGATGGACTTTGCTGGTTCTTCCTGCTCTAAATAGATATGGCTCAAGTTAACTTTAGAACAGCCAATGAATGTGGGTCCCAAGTCAGGCATAAATGACTTGATCAGTTGGTGCATATATGTGAGAATTTCATAAGCATTTTAAAGTAAACCTTCACTTGACATTTACAGAGAAGCATCTAAAATATGTCCCCTTATACTGCATTTTTCTGCCATTTTTATATTGAGAGTCAATCCCCTTCCATAATATTCTGCCCTTCTTTGGCATTTGACTCTGGTACCTGTATGCTAGAGGTGCTACCTCCTGTGAACTTATTTTAATACAAGCTGTGACAGACAGATCTATGTTGATATCACTCACCTACATTAGAATAAAAATGGAAAAGGCAGGTTGTTACCTCCTTTTACTGCATCTTCAGACATAGGTGATGTTACAGCCAAAGACTCTATGGGCACATCCAAGGGATCCCCACCTTCCACAAACATCATATGGTTTCTTGCAGCACCTTTCAGCCAGATCACACGAGCTATTTCCTAGGTAGGATGAGAATTCTGAAGATGCAGGTTACAGCTCAGGTCTTGATGTAATAGTAATCTCGATACAACTGTACTAGTTGACAAGAAACGAGCATGTAATCTGTTTCAGTTGTTAGCAGGCACATTGGCAACTCAGCTTAGTCTCCCCTTTACGTATGCAGTTAACGCATGATTGAAGAGACCTTTGTTGTCTTCATTCTGTGATCAGCGGCTGACTTGGTGAGGGATGTGTATTTTTCCTAGCCTTTCATTCTGTGGCAGAGTGTCTCCCGTCTATACTTACCGGAAGATTGATGCTCTAGAGGTTGATCTTCTGGTGTTCAACTTAGCGGGTCTAGTATAGACCCCTAAATTGAACGCTGAGGGCACCTCCTCTTGGTGTCCAGTGCTCCTTCTTTTGTGAGGAGTAAGGGAAGCCACTGGGAGCATGTGTTGCCATCAGCCCCCCGCAGTGTGGACATTGCCAAGGCTCGGCTTAAGGTAAGCTGTGTAACTTAAGCTGACCTTCCTGGTCTGGTGTGGACCAGGCCTCTGTGATAATGGGGCAAATCATTCATCAATGGCCCCCAACACAGGCAAAATTTACCTGGTATCACAACACATGTGAGTCTGGGCCAAGTTTTAGGTACTCAACGTTGATTTCATGGTTTTGAGCATGGAAACCATGCTCAGCTTCTTTAATTTTGGCTGAGTTTTCTGGCTTTATTCCTACCTGAAACTGGGAATGCAAACACCTGAATTGTTGTCTCCTGTTTACTTGCAGTACTGGTAGCTGCCACGAGGTGGCACTGCCTGCTAACTATTGGCTAGCCTCCCTTGGAAGCGGGGGAATATCCTGTGATGCTGCCCATCTGTGCTCTCTGATTCTAGCTTCTCTTTAAGCTCAGCCCCTGCTCCACAGATGGACCACTTCTTCCCCATGCAGATTAACAACAGAGCTGCTTCACAGTAGCCAGAGCAGCCTCTGTGAATGAAGGGCTTTTGGGGCCTGGACTTGCAGGAATAGATCATTATCTCACTGGGAACCTATGTGAGTTGTGCTCAACAATTCACAAGGGTCTGTGCTGCCTCCCCACAATTTACCCAGCAGTAAATTGGGTTTATATGGGGAAATGAGGGATTGTGTTCCAAGTTACTGTCACTGTGAATTAATAACGGAATGCAAATATTTCTACTCCTGGTAGAATCCCAGTGCCCATGCTGATAAATTCCACGTGAGTTGTATGGCAGCCTTCAAATTAACAATCTGGATACCCTGAGATTGCCCTACCTTGCCAAAGAGCACAACCTTGAGGCAGTCAGAATAATACAAACTTTCGTGGTCGGGACTGAAGGTAACAGTGAAATCCTGATACTTCCCAGGCTCAATTACGCCCTCTACTGGAAATACACTGAACACACTTAAACCACTGTAGTTCTGTGTACCTGGAAGAGCAAAAACCAGAAATATGAGGATCATGGAGAGCTCTGTTCTCACTTCCTTTTTGTCCCAGTGGCAAAGGAGTAAAATCTCTGAAGCATGTTTATGCAGCAAACTTGGAAATCTGGGTACTAGCTTAGCTGGAACCACACATGAGATTTTTCAAAATACCCATTTCCTAGAGGAATTGGAGAAGCACCATTAAACCATTTTTACTTTCTAGTATTAATTATACCTAGATTGATTTTGTTTCTTGATGGGTAATATGCTGAGTGGATTTAACCAGAGCTCAACAATAGAGCCTTCATACTTGGGAATCTTCTTTTTGGCTATGTAAACGTTTACCAATCAGGAATTAATAGTTAGTACATTTGCTATTAGTGAAGCAAATTATGTCCTTAGTGACAATTTTCTGACCCCCCACCCCATAAGGGCTTCAGTAGAGCTGAATGGATCAAACACAGGGCAGATTTTGGCTCCTATTATGCACTTTATTAGTGAGATGAAAAATGATTTACCAACAAAGTCTGTCCGTCCTGGGGAAGACGTGATGAAGAAGGGAAGTCTCTGCTGCTTTTGTTCCCTTGTTAGTGAGAGTGATGCTAGTTTGATGGAGTATTGCAGGGGCAGAGTGGAAGTGTTCTGTATCTGGAAGGAGTCATTGATACAATAGCATTTTAATTTGGGAAACTGATTAAAAACCCAGTAGGATATGTATTGTGGAAATGGGCTGAAGTTATTTTTATTGCATGCCCAGGCACCGCACATAGTGCATATGGGTTACTATTATCCACAGTGCATTCTCCCTGCCAGGACAGCACAGGGCTTTTTCCACTAAGAACATAAGAATGACCATACAGAGTCAGACCAAAGATCCATCTAGCCCAGTACCCTGTCTGCTGACAGTGGCCAATGCCAGGTGCCCCAAAGGGAGAGATCACAACAGGTAATCCTCATGTGATCCCTCCCATCACCCACTTCCAGAGAAACAGAGGCTAGGGACACCATTCCTACTCACCCTGGCTAATAGCCATTGATGGACCTAACCTCCGTGAATCTATCTAGCTCACTCTTGGAACCTCAGCTGCTTCCCATCAATGCTTTGTGGTATCTGCACAGTGAAAGATTTTATAGATGGACAGTTTGCTTCTATTTCTTGGCCTGTTCATCAGATTGGGGATTAGCAGGGTGGAAATTGACAGCAGACAGTCTCTAGCAGGGTACATCCCCCTCCCAACCCACAGCACAGATACAGGAAGCTGCAAAGGAAAGCAACTGGGAGGGAAGGGCAAGTAGCTCTGATGATGATTCCGGTGGGGGGCGGGGAACTTTTCCTTGTGCATACATACTGGATAAAACCAGGGAGAAGAGCATTTAAGGGGTGATTTTTTAATGTGCAATAAGACCCTCATCCCTCCCTGGTGCCTCCTGTAGGAAGAATTCCCACAAGCAGCACTGAGTCAGCTCAGCATGTCTACCAGTAGAAGTACCATTTGCCCTTAACATACTCAACTACCAGTTTGTCCTGGGAGTTCATCTCTGGCTTAAAAACAAAAATGTTTAATGATGCAACCTACTGCTCAGTTTAACTTCCTGTTGGGAGATTCTCTTACATGTTTCTGACCAACTGGTCACTGACCCACCACTAATCAGGTTTTCAGCACGACACAAGGGCGTTTTCTAAGAGGCCAGTATTTACCTTGAATGTGGAAGAGACCTTCTCTTTGGCTATGATGTATCCCATATTGAGCACTTCTCCATCCACAGAACAAGCAATTGATGGTGCCACCCCTTGGCCAACAATACTGAGGGTCAAGGTGGCTTTTATGCTCCGGATGTCCAGAGTTTCAAAGAACTGAAAAGAAGAATATTCAGACTGGTCACCTGTAACAGGCACTTGCTTTAGTTTTTTAAGGTATGCTACAAAGCCAGGGCTAAATGCCAGATGAGTGGTGTGCATAGGCACCTGGCAGAGGGGATGGACGGGGAATGCCCCAGTCCTAGCTCCTTGCAGTCACATCTATCCCAGGTCTCTGTGTGGAAGCATCCATGGAGGGGATAGTTTCAGGGCTTGGGGGCCATTGGATTGCTGTGGGCGGGGCCATTGACTATGGCATTCTGCTTGTGCTGGGATTAGGGGAGGGGCTGAGGCTGGATTTGAGGACACTTACACAGCAAGCCAGAATTTAGCCCTATCCTTGTCTAGAAATCTTGCGAGAAGAGGAGCTGGATGTTCAAAGGTGCTAGGCTCCTAACTTCCTGGGAAGTCAGTGGTAGTAAGCTAAATAGAAGTTTGGAGACTTGCTCTTTCTGAGTGTCCAGCCCTGGCTCTATAATTTACCCTCCCAAGGAGAATGATCTCACTCTGATCAGTGTACTAAAGAATACAATGTATCTGACTGACCATTACTAGAACAGTGTTAAAATGCTGTCACTGGTCTATAAAAGGGTCAGACTCCTACAGTGCCACACACATTTCCAACAGACACTAGAGAGCCCACTACTTGTGTCTTTAAATTTCACTGGTGTGCATTGTGCTGTCCGTTAGCTGTCTACTTTCTCCACTCCTGAAGTGGCTGCATTTCAAAGGGGTTGTCTTTGTAGTTTGGAAAGCCTTCCGAGATCCTTTGCTAGGAAAGACACTGCATAAATGAAAGTAATTCTCCATGGAATGAATATCAAAATTAGGTCTTAATGAGTCCATTTTTTCTCAGAACTCCTTCAGCATGAACATCTTTTATTTTGTTACTTGTGCACCAGCTCTGACATTATTTTAAAAGCATATTTTGGGGGCAAATATCATTGATTCTTAAATGGTTCAGACTGCTTATAATTATTATTGATGTGTGTCTCAGTGTGTAATAATTTTCACATGAATGTATTTACTTACCACTTTACTCTCATTTGGACAAAAAGAAATGAAGAGAAACTGGTCTTCCCCTGGCTCAACAGTACCAACTGGACTGACCAATAGGAAGGGCCCATTGGGATTTAGGATGGAGAATCCTAGCTGAAATATTGCAACTCAAGGAAATACAAGTTTATAGCTGATAAGCTGAGGGTACAAAAGCAGAATTTAAAGATAATTCAAACCAACCTGTCTATTAGATTTTTTTTATGGTTAGTGAGCTAGAAGAAAGAAAATAAAAACCAATCCATTCTTTGCCTAAAACTCTTATGTCTGAAACGGGTTTTCAGTTAGAAAAACTTGCAATAACTTTCCTGCAGCTCTGTCCCTAGGTTTTGTCTGAGGTGGGGAGCAGACAAATTGAACTAGCATATGAGAGATGCTGTTCTCTCAGATTTTTCTGGCCCTGTTTAGACTTGACAATATTGGAAGCCTTTTCTAACGGAAGATTGCTCAACACTTCTCCCAGATTCTGGAAAAGACTTGGCTTTTGGCTCTCTGTGCTTTGTGTGTATCATGCTGGTGCTGGTGACTTTGCTAGTAGCTTTTTCTCTTTGAGAAAGGACTGAAACATGAGAATCCTCTCAATTTCGGTTCTTAAATAGAGATTTTTCCAGTCGCCAAGTGCAGAGTGAGATTTTTATGAAATTGTTTAGATTGGAAGGGATCTT
This sequence comes from Apalone spinifera, assembly GCA_030068395.1. NCBI lineage: Eukaryota > Metazoa > Chordata > Testudines > Trionychidae > Apalone > Apalone spinifera. The sequence continues at coordinate 6,862,217 of JANRFK010003894.1, read as the reverse complement.
CCAAAGTTCATTTCTTTTAGCCCTGCGGAGTAGATTTTACAATCTATCGAGTTGTGAAACATGGGTACTCCATTGGCTCCATTACAGGTGCTCTTAAAATGTTGAATGCTTCTTGTTAACACTGGGCCACGGTCAATGACTGAATAGCAAGTTGTAGGGAATGAACTCTTCAGTCAAGGATACTGCTAGCTGCTCCTGGGAGATGTTCTGTACTGTAATTTGTCTGATTAATCTGTGACCTACAATGTATAAAAACAACATTTTTTCAGAAATATTATAATCTACTCTCTCTAATACGAAGGAAGACCCTAAATGGGACATTCCAGCCTGTAACTCCAGTGCTGTGCATGGTCATCTTTAGTTACGGTGTTTCAATATTCATTGCACTGCAGCCAGAGACAAAATGGCCAGGCAATAAAACCACCAATGTTAACTCTGAGAATGAGCAAGCAAAAAGTTCTGAAGTTGGCAAAAGAATGATCCTTCCTTTCAAAACAGAAAGGAACAAACGTGACACTTCCCAGCCTTTCAAGAGAGAAGGTCAGATATCTCTTAGGTGGTGATTTAAAAGTATGTACAAGATATGAAACTTTTCATTCTTCATCTACTGTATTTTTTCACCTTACTGGGATTTCCTACATGTGATTATTTGTAAATGAACATTTTACAGCCAGTGTGGTTGCAATGAAGGTTCTGTGTATTAGAATGCTGTCATGCAGAGACTAGACCTGTCAGGGACCACAATGAGTTCTCCAAACTCTACTTGGTGAGGAAATTATATCCAGGAGAGAAAAATGCACCTTCACAAATCACAACCCATTTTACTAGTGGTCTTGTTTTTAACAGCAGTTGTTAAAAAAAGACCATAAAACCTCAAGGAAGAATTGTTAAGAGTAGTTTCTGAGTAATGTTTCACTGCATCAGATCTCCGTGCATGACTGTATATATGAGAACTACATTTCACTGTCACTTCTCCCTCTGCTAAATGTTCCCTCCATTTCTGAGGCTGGTGTACAGTGAAAGTGCACAAACACAGGTGGTCTCCATTAGGGCTGCTGACTACATCTCTGGGCATCAAATAGGCTCTTAAGTACCATAAGTGATTTTCTGATCTCCGAAGGACCCATTTGTGTGCCTACATGTGGCCTAAATTAGACACCTATGTTTCAAGGTGATTCTACAGCGAGTAAGAAAATCATAACAAAGCTACATTTAAAAGGAATTAAAGACAGACAGAAAAAACTCAAAGTTGAATTCAAACTTCGTACCTACTGCGACCTCCCCAAAGTTGATGATGTTTTTTCCATTATTTGAAGTGACCACAACAGATGGTGCTACAGCAGGACAATGCAACTCTAAGTACAAGGTGTTATGAGGACTGTGGAGATGGAAAAAAATGTTTGCTGTTAGATCATAAAACCTGGTATCTGAAATCTGCTTTTACCCTATGTGGGGGGAGGGGAAAAGCATTATGTCAGTGTTAGAGAATGTATTATTTTTGGCTGCTTTTCTTGCATCTGTACAGGCAAAAGGGATGGACTGAATCTGGCACATATACTTTATATAGTACATATTCCCGTAGGTGCTTTGATACTAGCAGGTTGGAGTCTGATCTCCATTGTGCTGGTGTATAGTCTGAGTTATTCCACTGATTTATGGGGCAATTAAGATCAGAATCTGGCCTTTCTCCCAAAAAAATGAATGAATACTTTTTCAGCATATCCCCTATCCACCATAAATTGCATCAATCTGGTTTTATGCTGCTCATTTATACCGTACCTGTACTTTAGATTTTCAGATCCTTTCTTTTCATCAATATCTCCAGTTGCAACAAAGCAAGGTATGATGTATCGCTCAAACTTTCCTGTGAAATTCCTAATCAGGGAATACTGGGCTGCAATATATTCTTCAGAGCTAGAGAGTTCAAGAATATGGTCTTAATAAGAAAGACAGCAAAAATCAAGTAGTAACATAGGACAGTAGTATTAATGCCAGCAAGTAGAATGTTAAGTGGCAGACTTGGCCTACTGCTTGCATTTTCTATTTATTAATGATTAATTGTTTCAAAGTGGACTTTAGCAGTAAAGCTGTGTGCCCATTTGTTGTTCCACAGCAGTGGATCTGCTCAACAAAGCGTGTTGAACAAGTAGTTTTGCTTTTCTGCTTATGTCACGGAGAAAAAAAAAAACTCAGCTACTTAATGTCACACTAGAGAAGACAAAACACTTTTGAGTGCAATTCTCTCGCGCAGAATTTTTCTAGTGAAAATCAATTTTGCCCACGTGTTCACTGCATCCTTTTATATTCCAGTAATATTCCTAAATTACATGATAGTGTGCCTCAGAATTCTCAAATACGCATTTCCTTTGGAATGGATTGTGTAGTTACAGTACACTTACTTGATTCATGATTAAAAATACAAAAATGCTGATAGTTAATGAATTTTACTAAATACTTGTCCAAATCCCCAAAGGCTCAATTCCTCAAAGCACTTGAGCATATGCTGAACTTTAACATATAAGTGGTCCTGTTGATGTCAGTGGGACTATTCAGATACTTGGGCTACTCTTCTGTACTTAATGTTAAGTCCATGCTTACATACTTTGGATCAGGGCCCTCAAGCACTGGACTTTGTTCTTAGATGGTATAAATCTAAATAAATAAATAAATTGCATGCTGCAAAGTGACTACAGGTCATCCTCGCTATAAGTCCAAGATACGTTACAAAAAACTTGGACTTATAGTGAAACAACTTAAAGTGGGGAATTTTTTTTCCCCGCAGCTGACTTACATTTGCACAAACTGGGGTTTTTTTTTGCACGACTTAAGAGCAGGGAATGGGAGGACTTATAACGCATCAGTTCCTACAAGTGCCAATGACTATAGTGTGGAACGGATGTATACTGGGGCGACTTATAGCAGACACACCCTGTACCTTAAAGCTTTCCATTAAAGCACTATTACACTCCCCAATGGGTCACTTTCACCCCCTCCTAATGGTGGTCCTCTAGACTATACCACATTTAGCTACCCAGTTAAGGTGGTGGTGGGTCTATGGCAGTGGGTGTGAGCCTTGTGCTGTCCTGGGTGAATTTTACTCAATACCGATGCAATTAATTTATTTGGAAGAGGTGCATTTTTCATTGTCAGTTTCTGTTGCTTAAAATACTTAAGTCAGCCACCTACCTGAAAATCAGGCCAATTGCCCTTTACATTGGTATTGTGCTTGGTTCAGCTGAATTATAGTACAGCCATGTTTAATGCTACATGGTACATTCTTTCAAGCCTGCAGTTCCTCTGTTTGATCTATAATGTGGGATTCTCTGCCTTGAAGGAGAGGCTATGACAGTGTAGATTAGAAGCATTGCTAATTTTGGAAATAACCTTTGGAATAAGGAAAAAGGCTAGTTCTCCCCTAAAGTTAAATGGCTTGCTCATACACAAGGATTAATAGATTAATGAAACCAGCATGGAAATGACATTTGTTTGCTGCCCAGTAGAAACTGTTGCTACTGACTTACTTGGTTTTTATTTCTTCTGGTTTTGGTGGCTCAAAAGTGCTGTTAGCAGCTCCATGTTTACTGCCTCTGACCCTCGAAGGCTGTCTGAAAATGGCCAAACTTGATTTCTTTCTATCTTTCTTCCCTGACAGGGTTTCATCTTTTCTCTTCTATAAAAATAGTGTACTTTATGTTTACATAATAAGCATGCAACACATTAAGACGAAGCTTTTTCAAAGCTGCCTAAATAATTTGGACATTCAGTTCCTATTGAAATCCCATAGGGGGCTTCAAATTATTATAAATTATTCTGTGGAAATGCTCCAGTCAGGGATCATGGTTCCACTGTATGAGATATTGATGCAAACATACAGCAAATAAATAGTCTCTGCCACAGAGAGCTCCCAGTCTAAATATATAAAAAGAGGTGACGAATATTGGCAATAATCAATGGATAAAGCACACCCACAGCTAGTAAAATCAGACAATTCAAGTGTAGAACCATTTCTCAGCCTCAGAGGGCAAATTCTCTTCTGGAGTAAAGAAATGCAGCTCTTTTTAATGGAATTCTATCCATTTACATTAGCTGGGTGTCTGACCCCATTTTCAAAAGTGTCTAAGTCACTCAGGTGCAAGTCCCATTTTCAGAATTCCCATCTAGTCGCTTAGGAGCCCCTACAATGCTCAGGTGCTTTTGAAAATGTTACCATTTATTTATTATTTATCCAGTCTGCTGATGGCATTAACTGCCACTTTGAACTGCTAACCTTTGGTATATGAGACTGGGCTTCATTTACTGTATTTTAATAGCAAATTATTTTATGTTAAAAAGTAATGCTATAGAAATGAGCTTCATTTTCCTTTGAGAGTTGGCTGAGTAACAGAGCACATTGATTTTAAACTCTTCTTACTTGCATTTCTGATTCACGAATCTTCTTCAACATCGTCCTTTGTGCATCAGCCCTGCACAGCATCTGAACGGCCTCTTCTCTGATTAGCTGCTCTGACAACACTGGTCTGAAGTATACTTGTATCAAGCATTTCTGGGGGAAGAGATTGCACACAATGAATGATACTGAGCTGCAAATTTACATCAGTGGCAGAACTTGGATGATTTGTAACTCCCACAAGATGAACAGAAGCTGAGAGCATGAGTTTGACAGCAGCTTTTTGACCCTGGATATCTTGGCCCCTTTTTGCGAGGGAACTGAATGAATTAAGGAAAAAGGCTAATTGTAGTAGTGTTTTTAAAGTCCACAATGCTGCAACAGGTTTAGATTACTACCAAATTTCCTACATTTACATGCCTTTTGGCTAAATAAATCATGCTATAACATTGTTGCAGATATGCTCATGAGTAAAATTACTCACATACATACTTGTTTGTAGGACTGAGCTCTAGATTTCCATTAAAAGTATTCTTTAAAGCTCAGAGTACAAATATGAATTACTTTTATAGGAATGGTACAGTATATTCTGGGACTTTAATTACAAGGCACTAAATTTGTAAGGATAGAGATGATCATAGGATTTTATCTCTTGCATTCAAATACTTGACTTATTCATAATGAATTTACCTTCCCCGGTAAAACTGTTCCAACAGAAGGCATAATTGTCACTGGAGACTCTTCTGGCACGAGGAATTCAAAGGAAGTTGGTCCAACAGGGACAGTTTCCCCATTGCCGATCCTTGGGACAGCATGAGTAAAGCGGTTGAGGCTCACATGTGAATTTACCACATACAGTGTTGCTGTAGATACATCATTTAAAGCTGTTGCTGCAAACTTGACTAAGGAATGAGACAACTCAAGAGGTGGGTGGACTCCAACTGCTTTGCATGACAGCTTGAATTGTCTAAAAATAAACACACCATAAATTGTCTCAGCACAAACAGAGCATCTTAAACAGTCCAGAAGCTTGGGGACCTGATTCTGCAGCTCTTATTCAAACAGGGTTTCTACTGATTGCAATGGAAATCTTGCCGAAGGATGGCAGGATGAGGCAGATACAATATCTACTCTAAAATATGCAACTCCAGAGAGAGGTTCTACCTGAATTATTTTTATGTGAACCTTTGAATAGAAATGCAATGAGATCCAGTCTGAAAGTCTGTGCCTTATACCTTCCCTGTTACAGCACCATCCCCTGGCACAGATGATGAGCATCTTCAGAAGAAATATACACACAGACAATGTAGTGCTTCAATAATTCCACCAAGAAAAAGGGATGAGGAGGAAGTTGCAGGTAAAGAAAATTAGAGGCAAATTTATATCTGGAGAAATGATACAGATGAACTTAAACGGGGCAGGAGGAAAGATGGCAAAAAAGCAACAAATTAACTCAGTAAAGACTTGAGCCTGGCTGGCAGGCACTACTCACCTTTTGTACAATGAAAAGTTCCTGCCTCTGCCAATGTACAGACAGCTTAGACTCCTAAATTTACAGGGACTTAATTATCCGACTCTGATTTTGCCTCTAGAACTCCACCACTGATTCAGAGTAACACTTCTAAACTTGACTCATTTGCATTTCCAGTTTCTTAGCATACCTATTTATTTCTGACTTGCAGGTCAGCTCAAAACTGTATTCCTTTGCCTTGTTGGCTTTGAAGATAATGTCCAGTTTCAGGCTTTCCAGGGGAAGGAGCATTCCAAATCCATCACTCGGTTGAATTTCTACAAACTTCAAAATGGCAAAAAGAAATCTTGTGTGACTATGTAACAGAATCAAGGCGCCTAAGGAATCTCACATTTTAAAGGAGTTGACATTTGAGAAAGGACTTCTCTTCAGGCTTTCTGTTCGCCTATTGTCCATAATAATCATCTTGTTTTTATGTAGCTATTCTCATGCACAATGAATGAGATGACAGAAAGCTATCAGCTACCTTGCTAGGCAGTTGGGAGGATAAATCCATTAATGCTCATGAGATGCTCAGATGACAAAGCCCCATATATTATCTACATAGATGTGTATAGCTCTCGAAATTTCTTCCAGGAGTATACTTGTTTGATCAAGGAGGGAAGATTTCTTTAGACTGCTAAGACAATGGCTACTTGTGAGTGGCCTATATATAGTTTGTGTGAGCCATTAAAATAGATTACATGCCAATTTCCCCTGCATGAATCTCCTTTTAAAAATGAACATAAGA
>JANRFK010003894.1:6836470-6855469 GCA_030068395.1 Apalone spinifera | reverse complement strand
TTTCTTATTATTGGAGCATGGAATTACTATCCATAGCGATTCTATCGAACATGAATAAGCAGTGCTATGTGAGTCAGGATCCCAAGGAGTCTGAGATCTTCAGTATTTCTGGTATAAATGACAACTTATGCTTCACTCCCAGCTGTATATCTGAGAAATGAAGCTCCCATGTAATTGCAACTGGTCCTGACATCTCATGTCAGAAGCCTTTTTGGTTTCAACTCTCTGAAAAGTCTGGCAAAGCAGTTGCCAGGTTCTTCCTAGGATTTAATGAGATTTCACTCCATCCTGCTGTGCCCTGGAGGCTTCATTCTCTAGGCACCTTAGTTTGACCTCGTGCTTGAAAAGCTGATTTCCATGAAGGCCCCAAAAGTCTTAGCCCAAAGGACCTAATGAACTCCAGTGTTTCCTATAGCTTAAATGATTAAGAATTAAAATTCTCCTCATTCTTGTTACATTAAACACCTTTCTTGCTAATCAGGGATTGATTTGTTGCATGCCTGCAGCATACATGTTAGCTTGATCAGCAGTACCAGCAGCTGTCTCTGTCAAGTCAGCCATAACAGTCCTACAGAATTCAATATTTGAAGTGGATTTTCTGCTCTGAAGACAGACCTGATGGCATGGGCACTGCAAGGGTCCTATGTCTTTTGTGTGCCCCATCTTGGATTTGTATGGCTAGCAAGTTTTTAAAAGATGTAGGGCTTGCTTTCATTTTATGATGCTGGCATTCACCTGAAGCTTAGTGTCAGGTGGGGTACACTCCTGCTTCAACATCACCATCACTTTGGTTTTAAAAATTCTGTAGGGCAAATTATCCCCTCACTGAGAGCTGCACAGTCCTATTGGCATTCAGCCAGGTTGCAGAGGAAACTGAGTTGAGTAGGTATAAATCAGGCCAGAATTTGTCCTGGAGAATTTTTAATACTGATAACGCATGAACCAGAAAGGACCCAGTCAGACTCTCTGAGCCGAGGCTGTTTGCAGAGCTGGAAATGAGAAAAACATTGTCACTTGTAAACTGAGCAAATGTGATCTGGAATCACTGAGACATGATAACCAGGAGCTCCATTGTGTCAAAAGTCTTATTAAAATCAAGGTATATCATGGCTACTGCTTCCTCTCTATCCCTAGGTCAGTACCTTGTCAAAAGAGCCATATAAGTCACAAGTTTCGTTTGCACTCAGTTGCACCATTTCACATGAATAAAAGATATTTAATATATTAAAAACAGAAGAAAGAGGGGAAACCATGTACCTCAGGGAGTCCAACAAATCCAAACTCTTGTGGCAGGATAGATTTATTTGTTAGAGTGATGGTTGTCTGAACAGCTTCATAGATAGTACAGTAACCAAAATTCACTTCAGCTGGACTGATTTCCAAATCAGAAGTAGTAACAATTGCATGGACGATAAATTCAACTGGCTTAGTCTGAAACAAAATTGGAAGTACTATGTAAGAACTACAGCTGGAGTGCTGGGCAGGAACTGGGTATATGATTTAAATGAAAAGATTTCCAGAAAGATGCTTTGTATTAAGATATGTTCTGTTCCTCAACAGGAATTAATTTAAGTAATATTCTTAAACTGAAGTTCGAAATATCATGGTTCTTATCAGCAAGCAATGGAAACTTGCCAATTCTTTAACTAAAACTGACAAAAGAATCACTAGATATTTTGGAACGTAGTCACATGTGCATCTGTATGAAACATAAACCCTAAGATGCATGTATACTTTATGTACGTTTTATATTTCCTGAATAAAACTGTGTGCTATCTGCAACCTAAGAATACCTCAGTGAATAAGTGAACACTTTAATTAAGAATTAAAAGTCTAGGGTTTGTATTTTGTAGATGCTTGATAGGAAATAATCTTACACAACTCACTATCTATTATACCATTCTGAGAATTTGTAAATTAATTTAATCACAGGGTGAGTTCTTCATTCCTTGTCCTACTGATTTGATTTCAGAAGGGATGTTTCATTGAGTAACTACCACTCACTGACCCAGGGTATCAGAATCTGGCCCTGAAGCAGCTCTGAATTAGTGTGATTTTTTTCCACGCACTTCACAATTCCATGTTAAAATTTGGTTAAAATTTAAATCTTCTAGTACTTGAAACACACAATAGCACTTACCTTATCAGCAACTGTTATTGTCATTGGAACTTCCAGAACCCTGGTTTCTGTGTCAAAATATTTTTCTGCATCTTCTGGGAGAGAGTGCCTGAAATAGAAAAGTGCATTTATTTAAGGACAACCAAACTGGTCTCTAGCTAAGGAGAAACAACTGGGTCTTCGGTGCCTATATTCTGAATCAAGTGTAAGTCTAAGACAATTGAGTTTAGTTAAGATCCAAAAGGTATATTCATCGATATTCTAATCCAGCAAAGCACTTTAATTCAAATACACTACTTGGGTGCCTAAAGTTAATCAGATGCTTAAATGCTTCACTAGATTGGGACTTAAAGTAAAGTCTTTGTATGAATTTGAATATGCTAATACTGGGAAAGAGCAAGAAGGGAGTTTCCAACCAAAAATACGATAGTCTAGGAGAATTTTGCCCAAGAGACAAAATACAGTCATGTCAGAGGTAGAGCAGACTTGTCATAGATTTTCTACAGGAAGATCATCCCTCACTACACAGATAGGTGCTGTCCAAGCTATACATCAGGTTTTATTAAGATAATTAGCAATGTGGTATTCATATTAATAGATCTGATATACTATGGCCCAATTTTGCAAAGACAAACTCCTTTTTAAAATCTCAGTTTAGGAGCTTATGGACATTAATAATCACTGGGACTTGTTCTTGTAAGGAACATCAGCTGCTTTTGAAAATGCTATCCCCATCTCCAGTGCTTAATTCCCTGAGGCCTCTTTGAAACTCCCAGCTTTAAGTTCATATTTAGGCATTTGAGAGGCTTGTTTGTTAAAAGTAATGAACACTCAGTAGCTTCCAATTAATTCAATAGTGCTATCATAAAAATTGATTTTTGTTAAATATTTCAAACTGTTGAAAAGGCCATAACATGGCTAATGTCTGTTTGAAACATGGGACACAACACTACCAAAAATGTTAAGTGCTTCAGTGGTCTTTCTGCATGGCTACTACTTGTAGTTTGCATTTAGCTAGGAAATGCAGGTAAAATTAGAACAAGCTGAATGACAAATCTTTCAATCAGACAGGGGCCATAGCTACCAAGTTTGGTTACAAATCATAAATTCTCTAAACTTCTAAGGTGCCTGGATGTAGGAATAAATGCTCTGCTGGAATAGGAGCAATTTATTCCAACAAGTGAACAGCATAAATGTTCCAGGCTATTTCCTGCTGTTTTATTTCTATTTAAGTGTTATGCTGGAATTAAAAAGCTGGACATGAAAAGGGTCTAGTCTGATAGGTGCATGAAATTCTTACTAATTCTTATGGGAGAATTAGACACACAAGTGTGTTTTGCCTATATTACTAAAGGAGCTGATTATGCACCAGAGTTGTCTTTGCTGGCATTTTAGTAAAGTATTACCAATACTGTCTTTTTATTTTTTCTAGCAAAACCTTTATGGCTATAAATAGGAATTAAAACTTGCTTTGTAATCAGTATTGAAGCTTCCTGCATTCTGGCCACAGTCAGGTGTACATGAGCAAACCAACATAGGCAATCTGTTCCTGTTGACATTGATGTTAATTAATTGCCAGTCCCTCTGAGTCAGTATCAATGAGATCACAATACAAGGGAAAGACATAAATAAAGACAGGCTGCAGAAGTGAAACAAACATGAAAACCAACAGCATTTGTCTGATTACATAGCAGATTTGTCCTTAACAGGGCATGTGTGGGCTTCAGTTGCTGAAACTTCTCACTCTCGTACAGCCCAATTTCAGAGCTTTCAAGCCAAGTCAGTACAAAACCTCTATTATTTTTAGATCTATGTGCCTATTTATAATACCTGGACTGTACAGCATTGGAGGGAATAGTTTCCCATTCTTAAGTCTCCACGGTGATATTATTTCTGTTACCAGCTCTCTAGAAAGGTTCCGTCCACAAACACCATTGAGTGAAGAACAGTGAGGCAAAAGGATGTTTCTTTCACACACAGAAATGTTTAGGCCAATGCCATTTACAGTTACATATCTACTCTTTAAAGATAGTGTTGTTCATTCATCTTCCGTCCATAGTTTTGCCCCTTTCCCTCATCACCCTGCCCTTGCTAATTCAGGATTGCTTCCAATCAATGCTTTTTTTGGTAAGAAAAAAAGTGGCGGTACTCCAGGCACAAACTTGTTGAACCCCTTTAAGAGACGAAACACCGTGCTGGGAGCTGGAAAAAAAACGCTTTGCATCCTGAGCAGGCTTCTAGAAGGAGACAAGCTGCCCCAGGAAAACAGATGCCAGGGTATACATGGGGGAAATGGCATTCCTTTTCTGTGTGCTGGGAAAATAGGTGACGGTACGCCATTCCGGGCAGTACCGTCACAAATAAAGCATTGTTCCCAATCGTATAATACTCTAGTTTTCTGTCCAATCTAGTCTTAAAAGTCCCAAGCAATGGGCTTTCACCACTATCATGGGGAGACTAGTGCACAATTTAACAGAACTTGAGGTCAGTTAGCCTAAATTTTCTTACACTTTATTTCTAGTTTAATATCCATGGAGCACATTAAATAATTCCTCTTATTGTCCTTTCCCATCAAAATTCATTTCCTACAGAAACAAATAATCTTCAGTTCTTACTTTTTGCTATTTATTAAATGCTTGACTTTAAAAACGCCATGATTGGACAGTAAAGGGGGTTTTATACAATCTGATGTTTAGGAACTGGAAACTGTCGTCATAATTATAACTGTTGTAATGGGATAAAATTGAATACGTAGGAAGAATTGTAACATTTATATTTTCTTTGAAAATTTATGCTGTTAAAAGCTTTGGCATCTGACTTTAGATTTTCATTTTAGAGCAGAGGGTCTAACTTTTGGAGAGGCTGAATACACATGGGTGAAAATCTGACTTTACTGAAAGCAACCAGAGTAGAATTTTTATCTCAATTCCAGATAAAGTTAGTGGAAAATGCAGATTCTCAGCACCAATGAAAATCGGACCTCAAAGTCTGATTCTACTCTCAGTATCTCTGGTGTATATCTGGAGTAATTTCACTGAAGCAAATGGTTTTACAACTGAATCAAAGAGATGTGACAGCGGAATTGGAACTCAACCTTTCAATTTACTCTTGAACAGGAAATGATTCATTAAATTTTGTTTAAAAAGTGATTATACCCTTAGTCAGAGCATGGTTAGTAAAAGACCATGTCATCTAAATAGCCATATGGATCTTTTGGTTTATGTAGCTGTTTTGTTCTGTTTATATACATAGCCTTCTTGTGAAATGGTGGCAGAGAATCTTGCTAGGATAAGGCTTTTGACATGCTTGAGAACAGAACATGATATTTTATTAAATCTATAAAATAATCCCAAATGAGAGATGAAAACATCTATAACTTCTCAGGGGAAAGGTATATGATAGAGTGGATATGCAGCAGCAGCTTGGGCTATTCTGCATGTGCTTTGTGGTCAATCTTTTTTTCAGTGCTAAACTAATTAGTGATCTTTGACTAGAAGACACATCCAGGAGACAGTGAAATACCTTTCAACCATGTGATACTGACATGTATCTCACCGTTTTGAATGAATAGCTTCCCCCCCAGTGATAGAAGTAACTTACTATGATTGCAACTGCTAAGATTTTCACATTGCTGCTGTCACCATAGGGAAAGTATTACCACATAGAAGTGTGACCCAAGTCAATTTCCTCCTTGGGCTCTGACATCTCAGAAGAATAGAGGAGAAGTGGAGAATGCTGGAAAGGGCCATGTTCAGTACAGCAATGCAATCGCACTGAAATCAGTAGTGTGAACTACAGCCATAACAGTTTGTGGGTGTCAGAGAAAATGTGGCCTGCTCTGACTTTTCACAGATAGGCACTCTAATATCTTCAACGCTAAACAGAGAGGTGAGTAATACCATTCATTCACCTGGGAAGGAACTTCAGCTGCACACTGAAGGTTGACAGGGCTTGAATGTAACCTGTTTTCGGAAGAAGCTCCATGTGGTTGCTCAGTTCTTTGCATACTTCAAACTTCAAGCGTAGAGCAGCTTTTGCTCTGCAAACAGATTGGACAGACCTGAGTGGGTTTGTGCTGACGTTTTACTTACTGCTCTAGCTCTTTTTCCCATTGCAACTCAGTTTTGCACATGGCACTTAGAGTTATTTCAAGCTTCCTTTGCAAGTGAAGGAAGGTACACTGGGTACATAGAACTGTTAAAGCAAAATCACAATGTTGTGTTCTCTGTCAGGCTACAGTGCTTCCCAATCTAGGTTTCTATATTTGAGTTCACGCAGATTCAAAGCCAAAGTGTCGCAGAATAAAAGCAGGCTATACTGTACCTATCTCACATTTTCTTTCCTTCCTGAACCAAAGGCTCTAGAGACACATGGACTCTTCTAGGTGGAACTCATTCAGAGGTGAAGGGACAGCCTTGCTAAAATATGGGCCTACCCGTGGTTCAGCAAAAGTAATCCGGGATGGGTGAGACTGAACAAATCTAAACCAGTATTAATATTAACTCACGAGTCAAAGTCCAGCAATTCCCTGAGTCTGAATGCCTGCAGCACTGCCAGGCAGAGATCATCTTTTGTGTGGTCAGGAGAATAAAGGAGGAATGAAATCTGGAACAGACTGATGCATATGGATGAAAGCTTAAAAATCAGCCACTTGCTAAGTAGCCATTTGCTTTGTTCCCAGGTCTTTTCCATTGCTGTAACTGATCACATTAGTAACACTGATTATAAGCAACAGTAATCCTTTTTGCTTGTTTCCTGTGCATTCTGCTGTCTTAATGGTGCAGTGTGAAGTGTACTGCATAGCAATGGATTCCAGGTTAAATCCTTCCACCAGCACTAAGTGCACAGAATCTTTAATGGCCATGGATGGTGGCAAGGGTCCTGGCTTTATTTAAAAGCTCTCCACACATGGACTGAATGTGCCTGCTTCGGCATGTTGAAAGGCTGAGCTAGCATTGCCAGAGTCTGAATATTCAGTACAGGTTTAACCTCCCTAGTCCAGCACTCTCTGATCTGGCAACATCCATGGTCCGGTATTATTTTAGTTAGCCGGATGTCCACTTACCATGGGTGTGGCCAAGCTTCCTGTGGTCTCATAAAGTTTGTTTACAGGTACCAGTCCTGGCTCTGTGTTCTATGCTGTTAATTTACCCCTAAATGTCTTCTAAGAGCCCAGTAAGTAGTGAAAGCATTGGTAATACTACTAGAAAATATTAAGCTCTCATGGTTTGGCAAATTCTCTGGTTCAGCACCCGTCAGATCCCAAGGGTGCCGTATGAGAGCTGTTTAGCCCGTACTAGGGTTTCAAGCCTAATGCTTAACAGATATTCTACCTTGTAGTGCAGTTAGAACTGGGATGCTAAGTAAAGGGCCTGATCCTCCATTATACTGAAGACAGTCTGCACTGGTCTGAGGGCCCTCCACATCTTGCATGACTGCTCCCTTTGGCTATCTACATTTTGGCCTAAGATACTTAACAACTTCCCTAAGATGGGAACATCTCAAAACCTGGGATTTGCACTGGGGGAGTTAATCACTTTTAACTGACAAATTATTCTGTCTCTGCATTTATAATCTTGTCCCTGGGAGTGGGTTATCTTAGACCGAGTAAATCTCTTACATAACTTGTTTGTCACATTTATGAGCTGAATTTCTGAGATAACAGCTCTACTATTTCTTTCCAACTGTGAAGAATTTCTGTAGTGTCTAATTCTGGTAAGAAGTTTAGAATGTGTCTTCTAGCAGAGATAGTAAAAAAAAAATCCCACTGGCATGCATTTAAATAGAAATAAAAATAGGATGATTGTTAAAATAGAAACACTCAGCATTTAGAAGTCAGTGACTGCATTAGATAGAGTGGGGGGAACCATCACATCTAAGTCAATTAACAGAGTAGCTCACAGAATCATTCTCTAAAGGTAAGAGTCACTGCACAGATCTCTAGGAAACTAACAATCTGCAGGATTACCTTTACACTGTGATATGATCTGACACCATAGGACAGGGCTCAGATATTAGTGGTGAGGACTATATATAAGTACCTGGACAAACATCCAGGATCCTTTGAAATAAGGATTTGGTCTATGTATTTAAATGGCACTTAGCATCACAGCATCTGAGTTTCTCCCAATCATTAATGAATGTACAACATTTGTGTGAGTTGGGGAAATTTTTATTATCCCCATTTTACAGATGGGAAACTGAAGCGATAAAAAGACTTGTCTAATATCACACTGGAAATCTGTCACCGCTATGACTAGAGCTCAGGTCTCCCAAGTTCCAGGTCACTGCCGTAGCCACAAGATCTTGTGCTAGGTGTATAAAGTATGTAGGAAATAAAGGTTATGTTTACACTGCAAAAAAGGGAGTGGGGAAATGGCCCACGCTGATGAGTCTCAGAGCATGGGTCTACTGACTAGGGTCAGGTGACAGGGCTAAAAATAGAAGTGTAGAAATTTTGGCCTGGACTCCGAAACCCGGTGAGGGGTTTTTGCTGCAGCCCACAGTGGTTCTACTCGCCACCCTCCAGCAGCACAATCCTCACAAGATGACGTCAGAGGAGGGGTAGCATAGAAGAGCCAGATGAGGGAAGGAAAAACAGTAACAAAGGCAGTTGTGAATCTTTTAACCCAAAGAATGAAGGCCTTTTCTTCCAAAGCCAACAATATCCAAATAGAAATAAGACAGACAGAAACACTGTATATTAAACACCTCCACTAGCTAACACTATAAAGTCAGAACTTCACAGGCTAGGAATAGGCAGGGGAGCTGACAGAATTGCCCAGTCCCCTGAAGCAGCTCCATGCTCCCAGAAGGGGCGGAGACTTGAGCAGAAGGAATGGGGTTGGGGTAACCAGCTCTGTGCCACCTGGACCATGCTGTGGCCCCCAGACAGCCTTAGCTCCAATGGCAATTTAAAGGGCCCAAGGCTCCGGCCACCACTGATACCACAGTACTGGCCAGGAGTTGTTGGACCTTTGGAATCCCAGGCCTTGAGGCAGTTGCCCTCTTGCCCCCACCGATGGGTCTAGGTCTCTAGGAGCAGAGGTTAAAGGAAATAAAACTGGCTCTTTTAGAAACCAATAGGCAATTTCAGGCTTGATTATACTATATAAAGGTATTCTAGTATCTCTTAAAGGTATGCTTGACTTCCATGGTGGCTGTTATATAGTTCTTATGAGGCACAACTGGCCTTAGGCTGGCTTCTAGTTCTGCCATTGATTTTAACTAAAGGGGAAAGCCCGGGGAAGAATAACAATAAGAAATACAAGGCATTTTGTAGGCTATCCCAGGCTGACTAAATGTACTTGTGCATAATGAAATAATAAACTTAACATTCTTCCTTCCCTAAAATTTGTGTGAATTTAGTGCAGGCAGAAGATGCTAGGTGTCTGCCTTAGAGACTGAAGTCTTCCATCCAGATGCGCTGCTGCTGCATGTGCTGTAAGTTTTCCCCACTGACCTACCAATGTGCTTCAACACTGAAGTGAAGGAGCTAGCTCTTTAAATGATTGGCCAATTTGAAGTTTTCGGCTTCTCTGCCAACACAGCCAGTATGGGAACCAGTTAGTGCTATTTGTGGTTGTGGTCATGTGCCTACCTGTAGGGAGATGGCCAAAAAGTCCACAGATGGCACTTAATAAAGATTTTCAGTCTCCTCAAGGCAGGACCAAGGACATTTTGAAGGCCTTATTAGGTGACATGAGGTTTTATTCAAAATTATTCAAGTACTACTGGTCACTATATTAGTGTCTTTCACTGCCTTTTAGTATGATGCTTTGCTATATTTCTTTCTCAGACAAGACATTCCTTACGATCTCCCTATTTAATTATTGTAATAAGCTGATCAGTAATGGATTGTGGGATAGCTTACCTGCTTCTAATGACGATAGAATCCTGGTAGAGCCGATCGTACATACAGATTTTTAGATCAACATTTGGGTTGGGCACCCAAACAGGCACATCAACAGAGACTCCAATGACACAAAAGTGTAGCTATATATTTAAATATACAAATCAATAGTGGTTACTCCTTTCTATAGGTCATTGAAAATCTCTAATAACAAATCAGGATAAAGGGAAACTAGGGTTTATGCTGATCAACAGCAGAATCATATATCCTGTTGTTAATATTAAAGACATTTTTTCCTAATGTCCAACCTAAACCTCCCTTTTTGCAGTTTAAGCCCATTGCTTCTTGTCCTATCCTGAGCCCAAGGAAAACAATTTCCCCCCCTCCTCCCTGTGACACCCCTTTAGATACCTGAAAACCATTATCAGGTCCCCTCTGTCATCTTTTTTTCCAAATTAAATAAGCCCAATTCCTTCAGCCTTGCCTCATAGCTCATGTTTTCTAGACCTTTAATCATTTTTGGTGCTCTTCTCTCGACCGTCTCCAATTTCAACACATCTTTCTTGAAATGTGGTGCCCAGAACTGGACACGGTACTCCAACTGAAGTCTAATCAGTGCAGAGTAGAGCAGAAGAATGACTTTTCATGTCTTGTTCACAACACTCCAGTTCATGCATCCCAGAATCATGTTTGCTTTTTTTTGCAACAGTGTTACACTGTTGACTCATATTTAGTTTGTGGTCCACGATGACCCCTAGATCCTTTTCTGCAGTACTCCTTCTTAGACAGTAGCTTCCCATTCTGTATGTGTGAAACAGATTGTTCCTTCCTAAGTGGAGTACTTTGCATTTGTCCTTATTAAACTTCATCCTATTTACCTCAGACCATTTCTCCAGTTTGTTCAGATCATTTTGAATTATGACCCTGTCCTCCAAAGCACTTGCAACCCCTCCCAGCTTCATATCATCTGCAAACTTAATAAGCGTACTTAAATTGTTGACGAAGATATTGAACAGAACAGGTTCCAAAACAGACCGCTGTGGAACCCCACTTGTTATGCCCTTCCAGCAGGATTGTGAACCATTAATAACTACTTTCTGAAAACGGTTATTCAGCCAGTTATGGACGAATCTTATAGCAGTCACATCTAGGTTGTATTTGCCTAGTTCCGCGGTTCTCAAACTTTTTGGGCTCTGGAGCCCTTTACATGCATAAAAATTTATGCAGAGCCCCAGCGGTCCACTGATTGTATGTGTTGTACCTATCAATGTTTCCAGTTTGTCAACTTCGCGGAGCCCCTGGAGATGTCTCGTGGAGCCCTGGGGCTCCATGGAGTACAGTTTGAGAAACACTGGCCTAGTTTATTGATAAGAAGATCATGCAAGACCATATAAAATGCCTTACTAAAGTCTAGGTATACCACATCCACCACTTCTCCCTTATCCACAAGACTTTTTATCCTATCAAAGAAAGCTATCAGATTGGTTTGACATGATTTGTTCTTTACAAATCCATGCTGGCTGTTATCACCTTATTATCTTCCAGGTGTTTGCAGATGAATTCCTTAATTACTTGCTCCATTATCTTCCCTTGTACAGAAGTTAAATTGACTGGTCTGGGTTGTTCTTATTTCCCTTTTTATAGATGGGCACTATATTTCCCCATTTCCAGTCTTCTGGAATTTTTCTTGTCTTCCATGATTTTTCAAGGATGACAGAGGTGGTATCTGAGCCTTTAGCTATCAGCTTCTTGAATATTCTAGGATGCATTTCATCAGGCCCTTGTGACTTGCAGACATCTAACTTTTCTAAGTGATTTTTAACTTGTTCTTTTTTTATTTTATCTTCTAAACCTACCCCAATCCCACTAGTATTCACTATATTAGGCATTCCTTCATCAGACTTCTTGGTGAAGACTGAAACAAAGAAGTCATTAAGTACCTCTGCCATTTCCAAGTTTCCTGTTATTGTTTCTCCCTCTTCACTGAACAATGGGCATACCCTGTCCTTAGTCTTCCTCTTGCTTCTAATATATTTATAGAAAATCTTCTTGTTTCCCTTTATGTCTGTAGCTAGTTTGAGCTCGTGCTTTTTCTTTTCTAATCTTGCCCCTGCATACTAGTATTGTTTGCTTATATTCATTCTTTATAATATGTCCTAGTTTCCACTTTTTATGAGACTCCTTTTTGATTTTTAGATCATGGTCAGTGCTGTGCAAGCTGCTTCCACAGTGACCCCTCATGAAAGGATTCAGCCCAAGTCTAGAAGGGACACTCCCTCCTTCCAAAGAAATGTGTCCAGAAAATGATAGAGCTGCTGCTTTGTGGATTTTGAGGAGTGCTAGCTTTGAGACCGAGAGTCTCCTGCTAAGTGTGGATTTTCTGACAAGCTACTAAGATCAACATCCCAGCTGTGTCTGGCCTGAAATAAAAGTACAGAATTAAAATACACTCTAATGGTAATGGCAGTTGTCACCTGTCTCAGTTATGCATTCCTCCGAGTGGTTTCACTTTCCTTTCTTAGGATGACTATACACTTATTTTTCTCTAAGCTCTCCCACAGCTTCAACCCCACCTTCAAGCCCCTTCAGTTTTTGTGACACACAGAAGGATGTCAAACTTTCTTCTCTTCAGTGTGTGGGACCAGACCATGTCACTTAAAAACACTCACTGGTTTGCAGTCTGGGTTGTCAAATGTTATCTCAAACTCAGCATGTACATCCCCCGGGATGGATGGGGTAAAAATAATCTGAAGTTTGACTGAGCTGAAGGGTCCAATTTCACCTTCTGTAACCTAAATGTGAAGCAAAAAAGTGTTACTAACTTTCATTAAAATCTGGCTGCATTATTCTATTCTGTATAGAATTTTATACTGTGCTCATTGTTGCAGTATCTGAGCCTGTACCTGTACTGAATTACGTTCTATGGAGCTATACAGTTACATAGTTATGCCCGTGGTCAGACAGAAGATACTGTGCTGGCCTCAGCAGAAAAGTGTATCAATAGTACCTTAAAGAGCTTGATTCTTCAAAAACCTGGGCACCTCATCTGAGACAAGGACTGTCTTTAATTTCCAGAAGGTGCTCAGCCATGGACTCTGGGCTAAAGTTGAATTAAATTACTCAACCTCAGCTATTTCAATTGTGTAGCTTAAGTCGGCTTTGGCACTGTCTATGCAGCTGGAAGTCAAAGGAAAAACACTTCCTTCGACTTCCCTTACCCCTCATGAAATGAGAGTTACAATTAGTAGGAGTAAGAAGTTCTCCAGCTCGACATGATTTTGAAATAAAGGCTTGCTGTGTAGATGTGCACCATATTGTTTTGGAATAACATCAGTTATTCCGAAATAACGCTGCTGCTAAGTGTGATATCTTGGTTATGTGTTTTGCCATTTCCTCTGGTTATTCTATCCTCGTTCCATCATCTCTGGGCTGGCACATAAGTGATATGTGAAGCAAAAGCCTGTTCCTCCTCCCACTATATTCAACAGCAGCAAGCCCAATAGCCTCTCGTACTCCCCTCTACAAGAGGAGAAGCAGAAGCCAATAGATGCTTGCCAGGTGGGTTTTATAAACCCCAGGACATGTGAAGATCCTGCTCCAAAACAGTCAACATCAGCTACTGCTGAAAATGCAGGGGTAAGTCAGGGCCTTCCAGCCCCTCTCTGAGTGTATTTAGAGGCCCCTGCCAAGGGTCCCTTGGCCTGTCTTTCCCCATCTCACATAGGATGTATCAGCTTTTGAGAAGAGCCTGCTACCCTAATCTGAAATCTTTTCTCTGGTCAGAGAGGGGAGGAAAGGGGAAAGGGAGAGACCCTCTCTCTCTCTGGGTGATTTTTTTTGTTTTGTTTTGTTTTGATTATTCCTCCTCCCGCCCCCCAATCTTTCTAAATTGCAAAGTTTTTATGTCCAGCACTATGTCTAGATAAGCCTGTACATGGCCTTAAGTATTTCGAGTGCTAGTACAATATAATGAATAATAATAATGAATAAAAGCCACAAACTGTGGCCTGATTTCAATGAAAACATGAGACTCCACATCCCATGCAACTGTGGCAACATTTGCAATTTACATTAAATAATGGTGAAAGGGGAAGAAATTCAATGAAAATTCCCCAGTCTGACTACAATATGCTTTGATTTAATTTTACATTAAACCCTGTACATTTTTTAAAAGGCATAGAAGACACAGAAACTGAATCAGAGACTGAAATAGTACAAAGGGTAAAATATATGTATATTCTCTTTCCTGACAGTTGGCCAGTACATGCTAGGCAGAAAAAGCCAATGTAAGATAGGTCACACTGCAGAGTGCAAATACAAGTAGAACCTGAATTGGGAGCATCTCGGGAATGGAGGTTGTTCATTACTGAAATGTTTGTAACTTCATACAAAATGTTATGACTGTTCTTTCAAAAGTTTACAATTGATCATTGACTTAATATAGCTCTGAAATTTCACTATGCAGTAGAAAATGTGGCTTTTAACCATCTTAACTTAAATGAAACAAGCACAGAAAGTTTCCTTACTTTGTCAAATCTTTTTTAAACTTTCTCTTTTTTAGTATAGGTTGAACCTCTTTAGTCCAGCACCCTTGGAACCTGACCAGTGACGACCCAGAGAATTTGCCAGACTACAGGAGGTCAGTATTACCTAGCACATTATCTCCTGTCATGGAATCTTTACTGGCTCTTATTGAGACATTTAGGGGTAAATTAGAGCTAAATAACAGCACAGAATATTGAGAGCCAGGGCTGGCAGCTGTAAACAAACTTTATGCAATTGTGGAAACTAGGCCACACCAATGAAAAGTGGACATCTGGCTATCTAAAATCATGCTGGATCATGGATGTTGCCAGACCAGAGAGTGCCAGACTGGAGAGGTTTAACCTGTAGTTTATGTTTAACACAGTACTGTGCTGTCTAGTACAGTATTTGCATTTTTCCTCTTTGCTGCCTGATTGCACGTTTCCAGTTCTGTGGTGGTTGACCAGTCAGTTCATAACTCTGAGGCTCTACTGTACATATAAAATGCCTAAAATAAAATAACACATGATGAAACCTCATGGTTTTGTCAGTGGTCATACTGAAGCCTATGCAAGTTTTGCTTTAGTAAAGAATGCAGGATTTGATTCAGAGTCAGTTGGCCTTGCTCAAGAATTAGACTAGCTGAAAGCCTGTCCATATCACAGTAAATACATTACCTTCCCCAGTGTAATTTCAACTGGTCCTTCAGATGGCTGCTCTGATGGGGTTTGTGCTTTTTCTGCCTCTAGATCTGCCTCGACAGTTAATGCATCTCGACTATGTTGTTCTAAAAAACAAATCAGATGTTGAGGCCGGGTGTTAAAACATCAGAGCCCATGTACCTTGAATTTTAGGAAATAATGCAAACCCAAGTCCTCTCAGACTTTTGAGCAGGGGGTTTAGAGGGGATCTAGAGAATTTCTCTCTGTTCATATGAATGATCACAAGGGAAGAAGGTACAATTTAATTGTTAAAAGATGTTCTGTATAAGTTCAGAATGCAGCAAGACCCGTCACTGTTCTTAACTCCGGTGAGAGTGAGTTCATAGTTGTTTGCTCTAGTCATGTGAAAGCTCTGTCTTCCCCACTGAAGAGTCTCCCACTACTGTGGAATGCAGCTATGATGGGTACCCAGGATCTTCCCAGAGAGAGCTGGGTCCAATACCATGAAGGCCCCCAAATCACAGAGAGCTTGAATTGGACTCTGTATCCATAGGGAGTGCAGAGAGCAGAATATCAGTGTGATATTTTCAGGAAGACCCGTGTTGCAAGCAGGATTGCTGCTGTATTTTGTACCATTAGTTGATTCTTAATCAGCACAGATATAAAAATGAATATTTTAGGTTGATTATAACACGTACCCTCCTGAAGGACTTGAAAGTGCCTCTGCCTATATTCATATTGCACCAAAGAAAAGTAGCTACTTCTGTAGTGGGGGCAGTAACCAGCTGGTGATTGCATACTTCATTGTAATTGCGGGGAAGAGGGGTAATTTTGGCTGACTCAGTAAATTCATGCTCAATATGTCATGGGATCGTTAATGCACATGGAGAACAGAGAAGACCTTTATGTTTAAGATCTCATCTGAAAGACAGTATGCAGATATTGTATGTGGTAGAGAGAACACCATGATTGTAAAAAAATCTAAAGAACGTTACAGAATGTTTTAGATTCAAAACACAAAATCCATTTTAATAAAAAAAAAAAAAGAGAAAGCTCAATATGATTTTAACAGCATCTTTTGATCAGAACAGTAAAATGATCAGAATGATGGGGAACACTTAGCTTTTTCAATATCTGTATTAATGGATGCAAGCCTTTCTTACCCCCACAATCTTATAAAGCGAAAAATAAAAATTAAATGATGAGAGGAAAAATGTCTGAGGAGGTTCATCTGTATGTCACGTTGTTCCTAAAATTATAGGTTATAAAAATAAACTTGTCATGTGGTTCTCTTGTGAAAGGTGGGTGTTCAGCTGATGAGACAAGAACAATGATAACAATTTTGTAGTCTCTGTAGGAAAATCCAGTTGGATTTTGTATTTCTATCTGAGGTTAGTAGGTGATGGAAAGTGAGGTTACTGGGGAGCCAATCTCCATGGCTTTTGGTATATGCAATTGTATTGTGCATTATTTTAGTCACTGTTGTGCCTTGCCTGGATGCCTTTAGGTTGGGATAGCATACAAACAAAAACCTATATCACTACTGGAATAGTTATTGTTTTATTTATTAAGAAAGTCTGCTCAGCATCTTAAGCGCCTATATTCTATATGAACTAATGAAACTCCTAGGAGAATGCTTAGCCTCTCAAATGACAAAGGGTCATTTTTTTTAAAACCACAATCTTACCTACATGTCTGCTGCCCAGGCTGGTTTCAGTCTTCTGGCTTTCAGGAAGACTTGCATGTTGGGTAACTTCTTCAGTATGGACAGGAGAAACTTGGTCCTTGTTTTCAGATATGGATGATTCTGCAGGACTGCTGCTGGCTTTCTCTTCAGAGATGATGCCATTTAAAGCTGGATTAACCTTTTTATTGGAAACATTTTAAACCATGAAACATATCAAGATGTAACTTATTGCATCTAGCTCCAATTCCACCTGCCATTTTTTTGAAAGGAAGTACACTGATTATCTAGTTGCATTGTATATTGTGTGTGGAGAAAATGTATTATGCATTCCATACAAAGTGCACACTTTTATACTACAGTTTTATTGGAGGTAGGATACAATTATTGCTGCTTGGAAAGGGAACCAATATAGTGAACACAATTCACTAGAACAATGAGTGACTGTTCAGAAAAATGACTCAGGAAAATTGACACTGTGTATTGTTGCTCAAGGATTTCATAACAAATTTCCTATAACGCACAAGTAAATAGGAGTGCTTTTCTTTAACTGTCAAAGCTGAAAATTCAGCCTCAGATCTGAGTCAAGCATAGCTTGAGCTGTCTTTTAGCAAGACTTGTCCCCAGTGATAAAGACTCATTGAAAGCAGGCAAGCCAGAATTTTTGTTGAGATGTTCCTGGTTTGCATAGTTAACTCACTTTTTTAAATACAGCTTTGTTTTAATTAGCAAAGAAAGCAGCTATGAAAGAGAATATAGATAAGGAGTTGTGAATTCAGATGTTATTTGTAAATTGTCACTTTTCTAATACAAGTAACACTTTTTTGATGTCTCAGAGGGGTAGCTGTCTTAGTCTGTAGCTGCAAAAACAATGAGGAGTCCTTAGGGTGTGTCTAGACTACAGGGTTTTGTCGACAAAAGTGGACTTTTGTCGACAAAACTATACCTGTGTCTACACTACTGCCAAGTTCTGTCGACGGCGGTAAACCTCATTCTACGAGGAATAATGCCTTTTGTCGACAGAATTCTGTCGACAGAAGGTATTATTACATCTACACTGTCCTTTGCATCTACATTCTCATGTCGACAAAGCGGCTTGCTCTGCCGACAGAACTGGATGTAGTCTAGACGCTCTTTGTCGACAGAAGCTTTGTCGACAATATCTGTTGACAAAGCCTCTGTCGACAAAAGCCTGTAGTCTAGACGTACCCTTAGAGATTAAAGAATTTATTAGGACATAAGCTTTCATAGGTAAAACCCATTTCATCAGATGAACTGGAGTGGCGTACACAGAGTCATGGGTATATATAAGCACAACAAAAGAAACAGGGTCTAAATCACCCTGACAAAATGCACTTGACCCCACCATTTTTTCGAGGGAAGATTTCACTGTTGTGTGTGTGCCATTGTCACCCGCTGATGTCTGAAGTTTGAATCTTGTTCCCAGAGCTCCCTGGTTTGTCAGGATGATGGTCCGTGAAATTGTCTCTCCCACCACATGAGTGCCAAAGTCAATGAGCTCTTTATCTAGTGCCAGCTGTAAGGAGAAAAACCATAATTACTGCTGTCCTAAATAGTCAGCAATGTCAATTAAATGAACATCTACCATTTTGAGCACAATACTTTAAAGTCCTTATTACCTCTTCAAAGACAATGTCAAATAATGACACAAATTATGGGCACTTTTGTGTAAAAGCCAACCCATCTAAGCAACCAAGTCTTATTAAAGTGAACAACTTTTCTTTCACTCAATTAAATGATGCTGGAAACAGTTGGCCAGATTCTGGGGTTGGTTACATTAGTTGATAAATCTGTGGTAACTCCCTTGTATAAAGGGAATTATTCTATATTTATATATTGGTTTGCAGAGCGGAATTTGACCCCATTATTCCTCATGTATCACAATGAGATGGCCTTATCATGCTATTACCATGCTTGAAAAGAACAGAGTCCAACGTGTTGTATTGACTACAGATCAGTCTATGACACATTCTAGCTTGTTAGGTCTATAACAGCTTTAATCCCATAGTGATACATCAGTAGAGGTGGAATTTTCATTGACCTTGTAATTAAGTTTATGAAAGAGGCATATGAAATTTATTTTGATATTTTGGCCTTGGAAAGGATTCAGAAAAGGGCAACTAAAATGTTTAGGGGT
>JANRFK010003894.1:6815520-6836370 GCA_030068395.1 Apalone spinifera | reverse complement strand
GTTCTTATGAAATAGCTTCAAGCATCAACAGGCTGAAGAGAACAAGTTTTTCTAATAGTGGACCACAAAGAGCTGAATTTCCACAGACTTTTAGATCATACAGAATGTTTCTTCATATAATACACACTTCTATTTATACACTTTTAAAGTCTCTGTAGTTCAGAACATTTCCTTCTCCTAATCTTTCTTTAAAGCATCCACTGATCTTTTCCAAAGAAAGTGTTTTCTTTTGAAAGGGATGGAAAACAAATCCATTTTATAACAGACAACCTAAAATGAAGCAAAGTCATAGGCAAGCTGCTTTGGTTGACAAGGAATGTATGTATGTGAAATAGAGAATGTCTACAACTGTAATGGCCTGGCCAATCAATGACTCCAGGATAGCAAAAAACTGGCCATCTGCGCTTTCAAATCCATATACACAACTCAAAGCCTTTATGATCACTTAGATATTTTCTTATTGGTTTGCTGTGCTTCTAAATTTCACATTTAGCAGCAAGTAGTTATTAAGAGCAGCTGATTTATTGGGCAATTTATTTACTGACAATTTATTGCCAAGTCGGGGTGAACTTTTGATTCAGGCATCATGGTGATGTTTTAATACCAGTATTTAACACTGACTCTGTGGGTGCTCCGGGAAAAGGCAGGACAGAGTTGAGGGCTTGGGCAGAAAGGCAGGGCAAGCATCCTTTGGCAATTCATAAAGACAGCATGTACATTCAAGGCAGTGGGAAATAAACAAAAAGTTGCTAAGTTCAAGGATTGACCTTTTTTTACCTTGGCTTGCAAGGAACAAAGAGATGATTAGAACACCTTTTGGTGAAGAAAAATGATGGATTTAGTTCATTTGTACAAATCAAGGTTCTCTAAGCAGAAAATCTGTACCACCACATTTATGCATAAATTGCTCAACCAAGAGGTTTGGGTCTCCCAGGTGACACGAGTTTTTCCTTCTGACAGTTTGTCAGTTTGCT
This sequence comes from Apalone spinifera, assembly GCA_030068395.1. Lineage (NCBI taxonomy): Eukaryota > Metazoa > Chordata > Testudines > Trionychidae > Apalone > Apalone spinifera. The sequence continues at coordinate 6,835,396 of JANRFK010003894.1, read as the reverse complement.
GGTTCTTTGAGTGTGGTGCAACACTCCTCTTTCTTGGGTGTTCTTTAAGGAAAGCTAAGCTTATAAACTAATTATGGTCAAAAGGAAACAAGAAGAAAAAGTACAGATGTTAGCTACGTGTACCACTCACCTATCCTCTTTGCATGTTAATTACAGAATCCAAATGATAAAAGCTCAACTATAATTTTAACAGACTTCACCTATAAGCACCTTGTAAGCTCTCTGGGTTCAGAACATCTGTTTAGTCTGTGTTTGCACAGCCCCTAGTGCAGTGGGATCCTGGTGCACGACTCAGGCTCTTAAACTGGAGTCAGTGGGACTATTATTACATATAATTAATAAATAGCAGAAGAAGTAATACAGAAGTATTTGAGTCCTCACGTGCTTGAAGATAAGTATTCTCTGTAGAGTTTGGGACCTGAGGCCTTAAAAATAGCATTTCTTATTTAACTCAAAATATAACAATACATCTACTAGGCACAAATGTCAAACCTTGTTTATTATTGTGCTTACCCTGAGTTACATGCTGTTAACAAATCTTTATGAAACATACTGATAGTAGTATTTCACTTTCATGGAAGAATCTATTCAAATCATTATGGCACAAGAGAACTTTAGACAGAGGAATAAGAAAGCGAAAAGTGTGTTTGTTTTTAAGTATTTTTACTAATATTTATATTAATTTGCCCTTACATTGGACTCTCTCATCCAAAGTGTTTAAAGTAAAAAAAAAAAAAAAAAAGACTTACAACACATCTCTTGGTTGTACATTTCAAAGGAATGGAAAAAGAACCATTCTGAGCCAAAAATGTCACGTTTCCTTCTAGAACTTCATTTATCTAAACAAAATAATTAAAAAAGATGCATCTAAAGAGATCAAGCATTAAATCATTAGCCATCTAAAAGAGTTAGTAAATCAACTCATAAATTACAACAAAGAAATAAATACATCCTTAAGATTAGCTACAATAACATAATTTTATAGTAATAAGGTTTCTATGTAAATGCAATGTTTTGTTGATTACCTAACTTATTTTAGGAAGATACTGTTCAAGTTTGGAGTAGATTTCAGCCTGAAAATACATGCTCCAGATAGATTTAATCCTTGGAGTTATAATAAAATATTGCACCTGAAAAAGCCAGTGTAGTGAGCAAAAAAATAAAAAAAATAAAAAAACCCAATCATTTTTAAGGTTGTAATTATCTTTCTTGAAGAACAGCTAGCCAAAAACTCAAAAAGTAATAGCAAAATGTTTTAAGTACATCAGAAGCATGAAGCCTGCTAAACAAACTGTGGGGCCTTTGGACGATCAAGATGCTAAAGGAGCACTCGAAGATGATAGTCATTGTGGTGTAGCTAACTGAATTCTTTGCTTCAGTCTTCATGGCTGAGGATATTGGGGAGATTCCCAAAGCTGAGCCATTGTTTTTAGGTGACAAATCTGAGGAATTGTCCCAGATTGAGGTACCATTAAAGGAGATTTTGGAACAAATGGATAAATTTAACAGTAATAAGTCACCAGGGCCAGATGGCATTCACCCAAGCGTTCTAAAAGAACTCAAATGTGAAATTGCAGAACTATTAACTGTGGTTTGTAACCTATGCTTTAAATCAACTTCTGTACCTAATGACTGGAAGATAGCTAATGTGATGTCAATATTTAGTAAAGGCTCTAGAGATGATCCTGGCAATTACAGACTGGTAAGTTTAACATCATTACCGAGCAAATTAGATGAAACTATAGTAAAAAAATATTGTCGGACACACAGATTAACATAATTTTTTAGGGAAAAGTCAGCATGGTTTCTATAAAGGGAAATCATGCCTTACTGGTCGACTAGAGTTTTTTGAGGGGGTCAACAAACATGTGGACAAGAGAGATCCAGTGGATATAGTGTACTTAGATTTCTGGAAAGCCTTTGACAAGATCCCTCACCAAAGGCTCTTAAGAAAAGTAAGTTGTCATGGGATAAGAGGGCAGATCCTTTCATAGATTGATAACCGGTTAAAAGACAAGAAACAAAAAGTAGGAATTAGGGATGTTAAGTAGCAATTAATTTGCTAGTCGAGTAGTCAATTGAATTTCCATCGACTTCTTGACTAGTCAATAAGCACTTCCATGTTCTGCCTCTGAAATGTACAAGAGCCCCAGCAGAGGCTCTTGTGCATTTTAAAGTTTGAACGCTGTGTGGCGCACAGGGCCAGCAGGAAGTCCCACTGACTCCGGGCTCCATGTGGGCGCTGCTGCTTTGAAATGCACAAGAGCCCTCTCTGGGGACTCTTGTACATGTCAAAGCAACAGTGCCACACAGAACCCGGGGTCAGCTGGGCAGTCCCCAGCTGATCCCGGGCTCCAAGCGGCACTGCTGCTTTAAAATGCTGCACGGAGCCCGGGGTCCCCAGCTGATCCCGGGCTCCACCCACAATTCAAAGTGGCAGCACTGCAGGGAGCCTGGGCTCTGCTGTTATTGGTCACTGTCGACAGACAGGATACTGGGCTAGATGGACCTTTGGTCTGACCCAGTATGGCTGTTCTTAAATTCTTTTTTTTTCAATAAACAAAATTGGAATAGTGACACTATAATCAAATTGGGTAGGTGGACAACACTACTATTCATATCCTGTAACTAATTTATATTTGTATTATAATTGCTGGATTAAGTGCACTTACCATTGGTTTAAATGTTACCACCACTTCACATGACATTCCAGCAGACATCTGGCCAGGTGGGTCAAAGCTGTGATAAATGTACACCACTGAGTTAGACTTGTATTTGAAAACTCTGACTCCCAAAATTCATAGACATATTTTGACCTGAGTGAATTTATTACACACAGAAGTTAGAAAGAGTGACATGCCAGTGGAAGGCTGTGCAAGCATTGAGAAATAATACACACACTTTGTACTTTCATAGAAAGTCTCAAAGTGCTTTACAAAAGCCAATGTTATTGTGCCCATTTTACAGATGGGGAAACAGAGGTACAGAAGCATGAAGTGTTAGCTGAAGATCTCACACAAGGCCAGTAGCATTACCAAGAATACAACCTAAGTTCTTGACTTTAGTCTTCTGTTTTAGCTACTAGGACATAGCTTCTCCCAATAGCTACATGTGTCTGTTGAGCATCCTGACCTGCATTACCTCTGCTAACCAAGTTCTAGAGCAGGGTAAAGATAAATTTAAAAGAATCATGGAGTCGCAAAGTGATTACTCAGTATTACACTACATGGTGTCCATTGCAAACTGTAAACAACAGCAACATTTAGATCTTATCCTTTGAGCAGAAATTGACTATTGTTTCAAATTGTGCCGTATTTCATGGTCTTTGTGGTGTAAACAAAAAGTCCACCAGGGACTTCTATGAGACCATTAAACTTCTTTTCAATTGTGACTGAAACAGGATTTGTGAAACAAGAAATCAAGCTGGGCCTGTTAGAAACATACCTTAAATCATTCATAAGAAAAACTAATTGTATTAAAGAAGCATTAAAAAAAATCCTCCTCTGATTGCATTTGAAAAAAGGGACCACCATTCAAGGTTCTGGAGTTGAAACATGCTTAGTCTGGAAAACTTTGCTAGGCCAGTGGTTCTCAAACTTGCGGGACACCAAATGGGGTCACCAAAGCTTACGTTAGACTTGTTGGGCCTCAGGGCTGAAGCCAAAGCTGAGCTTCACCATGCATGAATGTGATGCGTGAAGTAAGTCAGATATCAAGATAGCTTTGATTTACTTGGTAGTTTTTGAATGCTTGGCAAAAATTGGTTGGCGTTAATACATTGTTAATTTATGGCTTTCTACTTGAGATGAGGTAACAAAGCATTTCATAGCTTTTATGTACAAATCTGTGCTGTACAAGCAATTATTATGTGGTCTTACACAGTCTGATTTGAAAAAAAGATATATAGATAAGATTTCTAGCTAGCTACTTGGTAAATGTTAGGGGAAAGAGTATAATTTAGTTTTTGAAACCTAAATTAATTCATCAGATACATTTTTCCATGTAGTTTCACAAAAAATTACATTAACTTACTTTGTTCATATACCTGAAGCTTAATTTGTATGTTAGCAGGTATTTTTGAAGGTACTTTGACAAATCTATTATACCAAAGTAAGACTTACTTGCTATAAATTGTAATTTATTTTTCAGTTATATATCAGTGATGCTGAATTAAATATGCAATTCAATGTACATGCTAAATAAAGAAAAAAATTAATCGTCAAGAAAATGGCTTTCCTAATCTCTAAAAAAAAATGTAATTATTTTTAATTAAGAAGTGTTAATACAGGTTGAACTTCCCAAATCCGGGACTCTCAACATCCGTGGTCCGGCAGTGGGGCCAGCCCTAGATGTGGGGTGGGGTGGAATGGTCAGGCGGACACAGCTGTGGAATCCCTGGCAGCAATAGGGCTGGCAGCGGCCAGGTGGCCCCAGCCAGGAACTCTGGGAGACCCTGGGATAGCGAGTAGACAGCAGGGCGGGAAGCAGTGCTGGGCCAGCATTAGTAGGACCAGTGGGAGGGCAGGGAGCTCCAAGGAGAGGAGCCTAGAGTAAGGCAGCCAGCAGGTGATCACTAACCTCCCCTGGTCTGGCAAACTCCCTGGTCTGGGACAGCTCAGTTCCCGAGGGTGCCGGACCAGGGAGGTCCAACCTATAGTTAAAATCATGGGTTCACATTTTAGATCAATGTAAATTAGAGTCCTGTTCAGGAAAACACTTAAGCATGTTTAAAATTAAGCATGTGCTTAGGTGCTTTCCTGAACTGAGGTCAAATGTGCATTGATTCTCTGTATCTGTGACTACATAGTTCAGCATTCAACCTTTTAACAATGGATGGACAATGTTCAAGATACTGTACAAACTTACATTAGTCAATAGTGTCAAATGTCCTACTTCTAGTGCAAAATGTGTTAAATTAAATTAAAATTATGAAGGGCCACGAACGGCTGCATTGAGACGGACATTTGAAAGCAAGAGGTAATATTTAACAAGAACTTCTACAGAAGGTTGAATTCAGACCACCTAGTTCTCAAGGAGGTTGTGCTCAGTCAGTAATTGTACTGTGTTCATATTCCAATACACTGTTGTAGGGACTGAGAGGTGGGGGATCATATTATGAAGTACCATTGCTTATCTTATTGAGATAGAGTTGCCAGGTGTCCAGTTTTGAACTGGATAGTCCAGTATTTGAGCTTTCTGTTAGGGAAACAAATTGAGAGAATATAAATGAGAACATAGTATTTTCTAAATAAGATGCAATGTAGATTGTGATGTAATGTCAAGTGTGTCCGGTATTTTGTTGAAACCATCTGGCAACCCTATATTGAGGTGGCTAGATATTCAAAACACATCCTATTGCTACAAAGTGACAGAGGGCAGTGAGCTGTAAAATAGAATCTCTAGAGTATGAAATCAGTTATTATAGTAACATGACTTGTTCATTTCAGCGGGCAATATATTGTGTCACTTCACTGGAGTACAACAGAAACATCAGTGTCAGAAATTATTTCCTCAGGTTAGCCTGAAGAGTTGGCAACTTTAACTTCAGTTATATGAAAACTAAGCAAGTTTGTTTCAAGTAGTGTAATCTATTAATAAACAGTATTTACACACAAAATGCTAGCTTTTTTTCAATTTTAAGCCAGATCATTATTGGTCTTTTGGTTTAAGAGTTTCAAATAAATGTGATATTTCCTTGATATTTTTTAAAATATTTTTAAAAATATTTTCCCCATTCTTGGGGAAAAACTGATTTTTTTTTTGTGGGTTCAGAACATCTCAGTCTACGATTAACCCATGAAGGATGGTTAAAATAACAGATCTGGGATGTTCTCATTTGCTGAGCCATAGATATACAAAGAAATTTATCAATAATGTATCAATAAATTAATCAATACAGTCCAATTTATTGCAATTTATTGCAATTTGTCCAACTGGACAAAATATTTTGCTACATAATCCATTATCAGTATTATGTTATAGAACTGACATGGACATCCCAAGGAATTTCCCTTTAAATGATCTTTGTCTTAAAGATTTTCATTCCTTTATTTCATCACTTCTTTTTGTCTTAGCCTTCATATGAATGACCAATAATCAGGAAGTTAACCTGAGCCATGTCTCAAACCATAGCAGCTGGTAGAAATATATTTACCTGTGTTAGTATAAAATCCTTTTTGGTGGCCCAGATAGAAACTTAGGCCCATTGTCTCTAATTACTAGGGTAGTTCTTTGTCTTTTTCAAAGTGCCTGCTATATTAAGTTTAAAAAAAAAAAGATAAAAACTCAAAAGTTTTCATTCAGGGCTTGAACCAAAGTGAACTGAAAGCAATAGGAGTCTTTCCAATTACTTCAATGGTTTTTTAAATTAGCCCCTTGTTCACGATCATTTTTAGATACTACAGAGATGGGCATGTTAGATTTACTAATATTCTCTTATTTCTTATATTGCAACACATAGTAACTTTCCTCCTCACTCTGGCATAGAATATTAATGATTTTAGGTAAAAGAAAAAGTCAGATAACAATTCTAGTCCAGTGTTTTCTATGCAGTTAATTATAATAAATCATCTTACCACCAATGTGTGGTGATCGGTTGAAAGTGGGCATCTAACTGTCTTTGGTGTCATTAAACAGAAATAAGTTAAAGCTGGGATTTTCAAACAGCTAGGCATTGGAAATGAAGTGTGAAAATAAAGTGTATCTTGTCTAAAGACCTTCATGTAATTGCCTGATAATGTTTTTAACATTAACTTAATTTTTCTAGTCACATTTTATTTTACTCCAAGACAAGTTCTTTCCATGAAAAACACAAAATACAGTAATTCCTCATTTAACACTATAGATATGTTTCAGAAAATGATCGTGCTAAGTGAAAACGTTTTATGCGGAGTCAATTTTCCCATTGAAAATAATGGAAAAGGTGGGGGTTGCGTTTCAAGCGCACATGTGCTTGCAGCTCCAGCCTGCACTTGTTAGCAGCTGGGACTGGGACATAAGGGGACTGGGTTATAGCAGGGAGGGGAAGTGTTTGACTCTGGGGAAGGGAAGGGAAGGGAAGGAAAGGGCAGGGACTTGCAGCAGGCGGCTGGGTTTCCCCAGCTGGCCGGTCACTGGCAGCTGCGCAGGGCTTCCTCTGCCTCCTTACAAAGCAGTGGAGGTTTGCCGCTTGCCACGCAGTTCCCGGTGACCCCCTCTGGCCAGACGCAATGCATCTCCATGTTAACAGGAGAGTCAGTGTCTCTAACAAAAGCTTGAAAAAATATTCATTAGTACTAAGGACATTTTTAAGCCTTCCTGTTTCTATTCCAGATATGCTTCCGTTACACTCAAAAAGCTATATCTGATATATGTACCTTAGGTAAAAAATCTGGCAACTGAAAAGGAGGCAAAATCAAGAAATGATCCTGTTTTGCATGCACACCTATGCACATGGTATCTCCTCCTATGCAAAAGGGTACTTTACAATTTCTGCACCTTAAAAGCTGTTTACAACCCACACCACTTCCTTTTGGGAGCCCACAGACCCTTCTCTCCCAAGCATATGCAGTGTTATGATTCATGGGGAATGCACAATGTCAGTGGTCTTAGGGCACCTAAGGAGACTGGTGGTTCAGTGACTATCAGTCCCTTTTGGACTCTGTAACACTTCTAGTGGGGTTCCCATTGTGCCACATGCAAGTTAATGTACTTTCAGCTGCAATGTGCTGAGCATTCTAGCTGTGTTCCAGCAAAACACATGCCAGTTAACTTTAACCAGGAGCAACTGATGAGGGGCCAGTAAGGTGGGAGGCAGTCCTACCTCCTCCCCTGAGTGATGCTGTCAGGAGGCTGGAGCAAGCTGGAGCCATATTGCTCCATTTTACCTGTCACTGCTGGTGAGGGTGGAGGGTCAGATTCCTGGTGTGGGCACCAATCTCCCAGCTCCGCTAGTCTCCCCAGATGCTGAGAGACTCTGGCCACCCTAGCTGCTGAGTAGCCCCTTTTTTGGGTCGGGGCCCTAGAGCCACAGAAAAATCAGTCTGGGGCCACTCATAAATGAGAAGCAATTGGAAGGGACCTCAAGAGATCCGCGGGCTGCATGTGGCCTGATCAAATTTTTTTGCTGCCCACAACTACATGTTTATAAATGATCTTAAGTGCAGCCCATCCAGTTACATTGTTTATAACAGGGATGGCCAACCCGTGGCTCTCGAGTTGCAAGCGGCTTTTTGATTAAGGAAATGTGGCTCCTGCTGGTTCTGAGCTGCACGCCAGGACTGCTCACGGCCAGCCGCTCTACACATGTGTCCTGGTACCTGCTCACGGATGGCTGCTCTGTGCACTCGCCCCAGCGTCTGGAGGGAGAAGTGCATGGCAGTGTTGGCTCCGTGACCCAGGCATTAGGTTAGAGCGGGGAGAGGGAGAGGAGCTGGCGGTGCCTGGCTCTGGGGGAGGAAAAGGGGACTGGGTTAGGATGGAGGTATGGGGGTGCCTGGCTCTGAGGGAGGAGGAGGGCATTGGATTAGAGCAAGGGAGGCTGAAGCACCTTAAATTCAAAGTCTTCATAGATGCAAACAACAATTTTACTCATTAAATTATTGTATTATATTCAAACAAGACCTGAAAAATATTATAAAATATACCTAAACGTAATCTATAACAATAAATAATTACGACTTTCTGATAGAAGTACATTTTCTGTGGTGGCCCTGAAATCTATCAGTTATCATTTGTGCGGCCCTCAGTAGGCTTTGAGTTTGACATGCCTGGTTTAGACCATCCCAACAGATGTCTATCTAACCTGCTCTTAAATATCTCCAGAGATGGAGATTACACAACCTCCCTGAGCAATTTATTCCAGTGTTTAACCCTGACAGTTAGGAACTTTTTCCTAATATCCAACCTAAATCTCCCTTGCTGCAGTTTAAACCCATTGCTTCTTGTCCTATCATCAAAGGCCAAGGAGAACAATTTTTCTCCCTCCTCTTTGTGACACTCTTTTAGATACTTGAAAACTGCTATCGTAGCCCCTCTGTCTTTTCCTTTGCAAACTAAACAAACCCAGTTCTTTCAGTCTTTCCTCCTAGCTCATGTTCTCTAGACCTTTAATCATTCTTTTTGCTCTTCTCTGGACCTTCTCCAATACTTCACATCTTTCTTGTAATGTAATGCCCAGAACAGAACACAATACTCTAACTGAGGCCTAATCAGCGCAAAGTAGAGCGGAAGAATGACTTTTCCTGTCTTGCTCACAACACTCTTGTTAATGCATCTTTTGTGTGTGTGTGTGTGTGTGTGTGTGTGTGTGTGTGTGTGTGTGTGTGTGTGTGTGTGTGTGTGTGTGTGTGTGAAACCCTCACTGACGTGGTCCCCAACTGAGAAGGGGAAAGATACTCCTCATATTGCCTTTCCCACATCAAAGCTGAGGGGGCCCCAGCCTGCAGAGGAAGGTGAAAACCCATGGGGTCTCTAGCAATCTGACCCAGGGGAAAATTCTCTGCCAGCTCCAAACATAATAATCAGTTAGACCCTGACTATATGGGCAAGACAATCTAGGCAGATACATGGAAAAATCTCAGCAGTAATGATATGACCTCCCATCTTGTGTCTCATTTCCAGCAGTTGGGGATTTTTGCTAGTGGCAGCTACCAGTGGGCCATGTGTCATCATAGGCCGTTCCATTATATCATCCCCTCCATACACTTATCAAGCTCAGTCTTGAAGTTAGTAAGGTTTTTTTTGCTCTCAGTTGCTCCCCTTGGAGGGCTGTTCCAGAATTTTCACTGCTCTGATGGTAAGAAACTTTCATCTAATTTCAAATCAAAACTTGTTGGTGGCCATTTTGTATCCATTTGTTCTTGTAACTACATTGGCGCTTCACTTAAATAAGCTGTCTCCCTTCCAGGTATTGCCCCCTCTGATGTGTTTATAGAGAGCAATCCTATTTCCCTTCAGCTTTCTTTTGATTAGGCTAAACAAGCCAGCCTCTATAAGTCTCTTTCGTAAGATAGGATGCATGAGGCCTCTGCAGGGTCAGAACAAATCAAGATACCCCTCTGAGGGGGGTCCTGGTATTCTGAATATCTTGGGTACAGTGATTTTATTCAACATATTTCTGTAAAAAGGGTCCACAAGTGAAAGCTCATTTTGCCAAAGAGCACAGGCCTCGATTTACAAAAATAAATGCCGGAAGTGCAGCTCCTAATGCTGTGTCCCCAGGCACCTAAAAGAATGGCACTCAGAACTACAGCAAACCAGGCTTCTAATTTAAGTGCTTACATTTGGATTTAAATGCCTAATTTTAGGCCCCATTTTTTTCAAGTCTCAGCAGAAAGTTATGTCTGCTGGTAGTAAATAAAATCCCATTAGCATATTTTAATGCACAAGTATAAAGGGTTAACATGAGGAATCTAGTGACCTTGATGCTATGCTTTCATACTGTATATGAGAGATGGAATGGCAAAGGGGGATGAGATTTGCTTTGGTAGGTAATTTTTTACAGCTCTAACAGTACTGATTCCACTGAGAATAAAATATAAATGCAGTAAAGGCAAGAGCTGCCTGACTAAATTTATCAGACTGTTCTGATTTTAATAAATCATCCTCTCAGATTTTGAGCCTGTTTACTTACTGAATACTGATGAAATCCTTGAGATGCTCACTCACTCCCACCAGCTTGCAGAAGTTAACACTGTAGGATGCATTTATCAAAATTATCTTCTTTTTGTAGGTTCTACCAACATCAAAATCCTAGAAATAGCATACAGATTAAATCACACCTCCCTGGAGCTGGTCGCATTTTCACATGTGATGATGATATTCTTTTTATAATGTGTACCATGGTAGCAGCCAAAGGTCCCTATCAGAATCATGGCCCTTGATGCTAAATGCTATATAAAAACATTCAGCGACAAGGAGTCCTGTGGCACCTTTTGCAGATCCAGACTAACACAGCTACCCCTCTGATACTTAAAAGCATTCAGGAAGTTTTGCTGCCCCAAACAATCCAAAAACAAGGGGACACAACTGGGTAACAATCAGCAAGAAGGAAGCTGAGTGCACAACTTCATGGTTCCAAGCCTCTTTGTTTGTTGCTTGTAGTGAATGCATATAAGAATATTATTACATTAAAGTCTGTTTCATGGTTCTAACACTGACCACAGGACTGAGAACTAGGAATTCCATGGCAGTTTTGAAATCAGTTCATTAACCTAGAATCTACACTATGGCTCCAGCTCAATTTTTAAAACTAGTTAAGATTTAGAGGAAATTTTCCTAGTGCCTATAAAATACAATGTTAAAAGGCAGTAAATAAATCAGGTTGAACATTTCTAGTCCAGCACCCTTGAGACCAGACTGGTGCCAAACCAGAGAATTGCTCAGATGACCAGCTCTAAGGGCCTTAGTTCTTGAGGGGAGAGGGGCAGCTGCAGTTCCAACTGACTTCAAATGAAATTATGAAAATTATAGATGCTATGCAAGTGTCAGATATAGGCTGAACTTCTCTAGTCCGGCACACTCTGGTCTGGCATGATTTTAGTTAGCTAGATGTCCAATTATCATGGGTGTGACCAAGTTTCCTGTGGTCCCATAAAGTTTGCTTACAGCCACCAGTCCTGGCTCTCAGTGTTCTGTGTTATTTAGATCCAATTTACCCCTAACTGTCTCATAAGAACCCAGTAGGGAAGGCAAGTGTTGCTAATGCTCTTAGACAATATTGACTTTCTGTGGTTTGGCAAATTCTTTGCTTCCGTGCTGGTCAGGTCCTGAAGATACCAGACTAAAGAGGTTCAACTTGTATTATTTACTGCCTTTTAGCATTGTTTTTATAATTGCATTGTCATCAATGAATTACCTACTGTTAAAAAGGAAAGCTAAATAATTACCCAGCAATAATTAACACTAATTTGCAAAATGTTTACAAATATGAATATCGTCTACTATCATAGAGCGTAGGTCTATAGGTGCACAGTAATAATTTACTGATTTATCTGGGACTCCTAAGAAGGGTGCTCCCATTTAGCCAGTCACATTGCCTGCAGTCACAGTGCAAGGAAATAGGAATTATTGTGCAAGTAAAGAGAAAAGAAATAATGGAAAAGGGGAAGCTGCAAAAGAGTTAAGAACTGATCTGCTGGTCTTTTAAAACATGGGGATACTTTTAAATCTCACCTGTTATCTAATGGTCAGATTTTTAAAAGTGCTTAACACCCACAATTAGAATAAAATTTTCAAAAAATGTCAGCAGCATTTGTCATATGGTGTAACCAGATTTTCAAATGGGCTGACCAGTGGAAGCTACTGTGTGAAAATCAGGCCAGAAACTTTTCTGAAGTAATAGGAATGTCACGCCAAGCATATTTTTTGAATGAGCTTAAACTTTAATACTAAAGTTTTGTATTGGAACTCCAGCCACAACAGAAAAAGGTATAAGAAGATTTCCTCTGTCCCTCTTCTGCTTCTGAGGCTGTCATCATTTGTTTACTTCCATAGGAAAAGAAATAGGAAATTATCACTGGAGTCTTTGCCAAAGGACAGTGCACATAACGGCAGAGCTTTCAATCTTGTTGACGAGACATGTTAAGAGTTATAAACACTTTACCAGAACCATGACTTCAGTTTGATATTTTCAGAGTTGTGTATCTACTTGGATAGAGCCACCTCGCTTTTCTACCATGTTCACTGTTTTCCTTGGGCATATTTGCAAGGGAGGAATGGGAATGTCCAACATGGCAAAGTGCTTTCTGAATGTTCAGAAATTCACTGCTGAGGTGCCACCAGTTCAAAGCTTCACAAGGCATATCAGAATCTTTAAGTAAAACATATTTAGTTCTCCAAAAACGGAGAAGGGCAGCATTGCAATGAACTGACAAAATAAAATAGTTATAATAGCAGGGAACAATAAAGGCTTGGCACTTGCTCTACTTGTCCTCAGACATAAAAATATCTAAGAACTAAGGGCTACATCTAGACAGCAGTGCTATTTTGGGATGCCAGAAGTATCCCAAAATAGCAATTCACATCTTTAAACGTACCCATTATTTTGAAATATATTTAGAAATAACAGGAGTGCTATTCCGCTGTCCCTGTAACCTTTGTTCCACGAGGATTAAGGGATTTGTTGGAATAGCGCTTTATTTCAAAATTTGGTGCTGTATAGCAAACCCAAACAGGTTTGCTAAGGAGTTAACATCTGCATATTTGGTAACTCTGGAGAAGTATTATCTCCATTTTGCAGATGAAGAAATTGAAGTATTAAAGTAATTTGCCCAAGATCACACAAGAAGTGTGAAGGAGAACTAGGACTAGAACCAGCCATGTGCTTTTCCTATTAGATGTTTCCTCCCATGTATATGAAAAGCCACAGAAGAAAGGCTACATGAGAGAGAATATTTACACCCCAATTCTACTACCTCTCTACACCCAATGAGAGGCCACTCCTCCAGTACTCTACACTAAGAGGTATTCCCGAGCAGGGCATACAGTTTGGGAAGGATGGTCTGTATGTCAACTATGTACCTATCACAGAGCTCGCCCATGTCCCTTGAAGAAATAACCTTTGCCACACTGACCATCAGTAGGGATGTAGCTGGCTGAAAAGTTGGGTTCATATTTGATGCTACAAAATAGTCACTGAAGTGTGCCTATTTGGGGAACATCTCATAATGGCCAAGAACTGGCTCTGTCAGAGGTAACAGAACATGGTGGGTGGGGGGAGGGAAGAGAATGTGACATTATGTTGAATACTGGAAAGTTTTTGTTCCTGTTCCTAATTAAATTATAATTGACAGTGGGATACAAGACTTCCTTCAAGCAGCTTGTTATTACATTAATACCGTACTTATACCACATATTCTTGAAACAGTTATGTTAAGTAATTTACTTTTAATTGATTAGCATGCAACTTAGCCTAACAAGAATCACATAAGTGTATTGCCTCAGGCCGCTTCAGATTATGTGCTGATTTTTCTGACTGTTTTAATTCCTTAAAGTCTGGAAAGCCCATTTAAGTCAAATGGAGTCTTGCCTTTGATTGCAATGTGCTTTTGAATGAGACACTGGTATGTACATACAGCAAATACACAAAGCCAGAATGCTAAATGTGCACCAACCTTGAAGTGAATGAGACTTGGTTTGCTATAAAAAGGACACCCCTTAAATTCATGACCAGACACAACTTGTTTGCGAATAATTCCACTTCTGAGTTTCTCCAAGTTTTCAGTGAAAATCTTTCTTTCCATTTTACTTGCACCTAGTGGCTTTGGATCTGTTTCATCTTTTGGCACCTAATAATTAAATCCAATAAAAATGGTAATTTATTAATAAGGTACTGCAGTTTACATAAATGTTTGTACACTTCTCTAGTCCACCAAATTTTCAGAACAGAACCTAATTTTGAGCTTACAAATTTGTGACTTAGCTCTATTCCAGCAAACACAATTATTATTAGCAGGCACCAGTTGGACAGCTGTGTATGTTACTAGTTGATTTGTATGTGCAAATGAAGCATGTAGACCGAGAAATGGTTAGGCATTCAGAATTAAAGGCTAATCTGAGGCCTGTTGAAAATCAGGTTCAACACATTCTCTGTTTAGACAGTAAGAAAATAAAGTGAGACTGTCAGTTAACCAAATATATTTGCCAGATCTGCTCTAGATGCATGCATGGAATTTCCACAGAGGTGGGTAAATTTATCAGAAAGTAGAATTTGCCCCTTTTAGGAAAAGTTAAAGAAGCTATCATTCAAAAGAAAGATTAGATGGCTCATTTTTCAAAAGCATGAATAAAATGGGCCTGCACAAAGTTGAACATGTATGTAATTCTGGTATACTGCACAACAAGAAACTATGTGGATGGGCCATTTCTCACTTACTCTAGATAATTTAGATTTTTCTCTTTTTACATTTAAAGGGACAAGGAGAGGAACAGCAGAATTCAAGTACTGAAAACTGATGCCTGTCTGAGAGGTAAAGTGGTAGTGAACTGAACAGATAGGAGGAAATGTTGAATGAGATATTTAAGCATCCATCCCTTCATTTTAAGTTCTCTTTCTGATTACTAACATTCCATTCTTCCAAAAGTTCCATCCACATCATAATATTCATTACAGGACGCTCTCCTGAGGAGGAATTTTGTGTGCCATTTCTGATCCTCTCCACCCTTGTGTCAATTCCAAACTCAGCTAAAGCCCAAATGGCAGTTTGTTGCTGGTTACCAAACTATAGCCTGCAGTTTAAGCAAGTGGAAAATGGCTAAAAATGATGCAATTAATAATCAAAACACCTGGGTATCATCATAATGAATCACATTAGTTTTCCTATTGCCTCATTATAGCAACCAGAAGCTGGAGGGTAAATTCTGTCTGTCCATCACTGTAAGCAAATCAAAAAAGACAGAAAATGTGCCTTCTGGGCTTCAACCAGCTGAAAAGGAATCAGACCTTTTATGTTCTATGTAAACATCAGTAATGGAAAGAGAGCTCCCAGTGGGCCTAGGTGCATGTGCTGTATGGAAGTTTCCTTTGATCAGTTTTAAACACGTTGCCTTTCATTTTCATTGAATATCCCCAGGCTCTTGTATAATGCACTCAACCTCCATCACTGACTCCCTCTATTAATATCATAGAAAAGTGTGGCCCTTGACCACTTAACTAAATTCTTGGAGTGCCTCCCCCCTCATCAAAAAATGACTGCCAACCCCTGGTCCAGACTGTGCCCTGGGTAATGTCACAGCACTATATGCACATCTTATGCACTGAAAAATAAATAAATAAATAAATCTAGTCTCTGAGTAGGAAGGAGCCAGAAACCCAGCTGCTTACTAGCCAAAAAGCAACAAAATGTTGACAGCTGCACACCCGCCTCTCACTCTCTGGGTTTAACATAGTGTAAAGAGTGAATGAGAGATTCTGTCTTATCAGCATCTGGACATGAAATCTCTTTACCACTGCAAAAAGGTTAGATGCTCAGAAAATACAAGAGCAAATCCAGAAGTCCTTACATAACCTTCAACTAGGCAAAACACCCTCAATGAGATGGAGGGACAGACACTGCCATCCGCTACATTAGCATGTATCTGGAGTGGCACCATTAACTTTAAGAATAGTTCCTGTTTTTAAGCATGTCCCTTTCATGGTGTAGCTCTGTAGTGCTTCCCAGGGTGTCTGAATATTGTGTTCATTTGGTCACATGATAGTGTGGTATATACACAGAAATTAGCATCAGTAATGGATTATTTTACACTTCATCATGCCTGCTAGCCAAAGTTCTCAAAGTACCTTGGGAACAATGGTCTCAGAGGGAAAAAGAGGATTTTTTTAAACAGTAAACTAGTTGGTGGAGTTACTCCGGGTTTACACTGATGTCATTAAGGTTATGTCTACCCTGCAGAGAAAAGTTGGAAAAAGATACGGAAATTGCAGTTTGCAATTTGCGTATCTTTTCCGCTTTTTTCCCGAAAGAGGCTTTTCCGAAATTTGACCCTTCTACACGGGGGGCAAATTCAGGAAAAAACTCCTCTTTCGGAACATCCCTTATTCCTCTCACCGAGAGGAATACAGGGATGCCAAAAGAACACGTCCACTTTTCAGAAACTGTTCTGAAAAAGCAGATTTGTTCCTTGGATGCGGCAGAGCTTTTCCAGGATACCTCTGGTATCCTGGAAAAGCTCTGCAGTGTAGACATAGCCTAAGAGCAAAACCTGACTCTTGAGTACAAATGGCAGTACTGGCTTAATGGAAATACGTACTGTTGCCACTGAATGAGGAACTGCTTCAGCACTTTTACACAGGCCTGTGCTGTGTCTGTTGTTCTACTTGCATACTGGTTAGTGTTACAGAGAGATCAATATCCATCAACCAATTGAACAAAGTAATGATTTAATTGGAATTGCAATGCAAAGATTTAGTCATCTACAGACTTTTACAGACTGAAAAATATTGGGATTTCTTTCCAGACAACCTATTGTGCTAAGATTCATGGAGCTGAACTAAGCTTACCAGAGTAAGACTGTGCCTGTTAGTTCATTGGAAACACTACAAGCCAATTTTATCCCTAATGTGTAATTGTTGACTTCAACTACCAAAGACTTCAGGGGCCATATAAAGCTTACAAAAGGATATTTTATAAGAGAAGAATACCATAGCTGCTAGAGGAGCCTGTGACTGGAATTTTGTCAACCCTGTTTGGCTTCTTTCTTTGCTACTTCCCTTTAGCTGGAAGTCAGCCTCTCAATTTTTGTATGAAGAATCTTCCATTTGTTCTGTACTTTGCACCTGGCCAACACTATGTTCTGACTATTATATACAGCAAAACCTGCCTTTTCTGAAAATCCCGAGTGATTGATTGCTTGAGGAAGTCAACTAACTTTATAACCATCTCAGCTTTGATGCCAATTTATTTTTTCTATGGAAAGAGAATAAATTTTTACTGCGGGTGCTCTTTGATGCTTAAATCTACACTCAAGGTCACATATGACTCAAAAAAGACATCTATGGAAGGCATGTGACTTAGGACAATGTGCAAGTGGTTGGTGGCATTATGAAAACATCAGTTTCCACTTTGCATATGTACATTATTTATTTTTGATCAGAGCCCTAAACATTGTTTCTTTGCTATACTGAAATATGTACTTTCTGTGCCGAGCATTGAGTGAAAAAAATGTTTTCCACATGAAATGATCTTCATTACTAACTCAACAGAATGTCATGTTCAGTTTCAAAAGTCAAACCAACCAGCAAACATGAAGTGATATATGTCTCTACAAATCTTGAATCTAAACTAAGCCAGTTAATTTTCTCTATCTAATGGAATAAACACTTTGAGAAAATAGTGGCAAATTTCAACTACTTTGATAAATTTTTCAACACATTAGTGGTTCTATAAAGATTTGCCTGTGCAGGTACTTTTTTTAAAACAAAACTTTCAAATTAATTCTTCATGCTGGACTTTAAATGCACATTCACACAGTGTTAACAAGAGTTAGAAAACTTCTAAAAGCAGTGAGGAGGCCAATTGCCGAGAAACTAATAGGGGAAAAAATGCTGGGGATAAAATGAGAAATTAAAAGTTTTACCTTATATAAGTTACATTCTTGACTCCAAAGTCCTGTAAACTCTGGCTTGGCTAGAGTTTCATTTGCCTCTTCATCATCCTCTTCATCAATTTCATGGATTGAATCTTGTGATGCTTTTTCAGAAAAATCTGCCACAGAACTAGATTTGTCATCAACTGAGGAACAAGCTGATGGAGTTCGCCAAGACTTCTACAGTGAGACAGGACCAAAATTCGAAGGAACTATTGAAATTATTGTTTTACTCCATCATCAATATCTTAAAAACAGATACTTAGGGCATGTCTACACTGGCAAGTGTTGTCACCAAAAAGCAGTTTTGGGCAACAAAACTTCAATAGTGTTCACACTGCAACGCAACAAAATTCATGAAAAATGCCCCGTTTTGATGACAAAAAAATTCCATCTCTGTGAGGTAGTTTTGTTTTTTCAGCCCTTCCCTTTCCTGTCGACAGTCATGCAGTGTGTACCATTGGAGCCTTTTTGTTGTTGTTGCCTCAATTGATCTCTAGGTTGTTTCGCGCAGTGCCCAAATAGCCACTCTGGACAGTGCTTTGAACTCCACTGCTCTGCAGCCAGGTAAACAGCAAAATCTGCCCCTTCGCCTTACAATTTCATTTCCTACTGGCTGGCTCAGCATGGGGTGCTATCATGACATCTTCTCAGCTGATCATGGCTGGCTATCACTCCAAACACTCTCCTGCTTAAACCAGGCAGAGCTTTTGGATCTTATCACAGTGTGGGGTGAGGAGTCATTCAGGAACTGGGCTATGTAGAGTCACATTTCTCAAGCCTTGTTTGGGAAAGTGGTATGATGGGGACACACTGCAGTGCAGAACAAAGATATAGGGGCTGATACAGTCATACCCTACGGTGAGGGAGACAAATGGTCGTTCTGTGCTGCCCCCAGGACATGTTGTATTAATAAAGAACTGGATTCAGTCCCTGGGGGATGACCCCACCTCCACTGCCAAGAACCCTATGGATACCTCCAAAGGCACAGAGTCAGCAGAAAGAGGACTTAACCCGGAGGACGAAGCTATAGATGAAGAGGCAGAGCTAGATAAGAATGCGGGGGTCACAGCAAGATCACCCAGTCTGGCAGAGAGCCAGCAACTATTCTCAAGTCCGAGCTAATGGTGAGTCTTAGCAGCAGCTGGATGTGGAGCATGAAGCAAGCGAAGAGATGCAGCGTAAGTGGCTCTGGCTGGGGGAGTGCAGCGGGCATGGGGGAAGGAGCCACAGAAATGAAGGAGGGTGGCTGTGTTTCTATGTCCTGGCTTAGCCCTGTATAGCTAGGTATTCTGTTCAATCAGGGTGTTGAGGCACACTGAGATGTCAATTGAATCCTGCAGAGAGATGCTCTGGAAACTTTGTATGAGGTATGAATTAATTTTCTCATGAAGATTCCATGGCAGTGCCACCGTTTCCCCAACTCAGTGATATGATGCTCTCCTAAGCCATTCTTTAATCAGTACTGCAGGAACTACGGTGGCACAGAGTTGGCCTGCATAAGGAAACCAGGCAAACCCTACTAGCATCCAGGAGAGACTGGGTTTCCCTGCTCATACTTAGGAATGAGATATCAGCAAGAATGATGCCAGCCTGTGGACAAGTGGGGCATCAATAGAATTATTTCCACACAAACCTGTTGCAAAACACAGGACTGTACTTTCTTATGGCTCTGAGCACACCCCTCATGCCCCCTGTTCCCATCCCCAAAACCCACCCTGTTCACAGGGACTGCAGAGATGGGTCAGTGGAAAATAGGGATCATAGAATCATAGAATACTAAGACTGGAAGGGACCTCGAGAGGTCATCGAG
>JANRFK010003894.1:6799154-6815420 GCA_030068395.1 Apalone spinifera | reverse complement strand
AGCCGGTCCCAAAACAGACCCCTGCAGAGCCCCACTTGTTATACCTTTCCAGCACAATTGTGAACCATTACAACTACTCTGAGTATGGTTACCCAGCCAGTTATGCACCCACCTTATAGTAGCCCCATCTAAGTTATATTTGCCTAGTTCATAAACCTGTAAAACCCTGTTTAACCAGTTAACTGATTAAGTGGGTTCCCCAGTAGGGACCTCTCCAGCCCATCTGGAGCAGCCCCCAGCTCACAGGACTACTGGCTCTGCCAATCCCACATAGGGCTCCTACTCCCAAACCTGCACAGGGCTCCCAGCTGCTGGTCCCACAGGGTGATGCTTAACAGGTAACCAGGTACCTGGTTACCTGTTCACATCCCTAGTGGCCAAGTGGCAGCTTATGTTGCTAAAGGTGCTTTTCAGTGAAATATTTCCATATTGAGCAGGAATTTTAAAATCCCTCTTCTGTTACATTCTGTATGGCAGAGGAGACCTTGAATACTCACAAAACTTCTCCCGCTGACAGACTGTGTCAACTGAAGAGGAGGCTGAGGAGGAATAGGGAGGAGATTGTGAAGGTGGTTTTGCAACATTCATCAATGCAAGTGCACATAAGGGAGGAGAGGTGGGAAAAGGGAGATGAAAAACAGAAAACATGTCACTGACTGTATGATCAAGGTAATGGAGGACCAAACAGATACTGAAGTGTTTAATCAAAATGCAAAGTGAACAGAACTGGCATCGGTCTCCCTTGCAGCAGATACAGAATTCTTTGTCCAGCAACTCACCTTCTATGCACACACTCCCTTTTTCATTGTCTGGGAATGCTCATTTTCTACCGCACTCCACTCCCCACCACATTGACAGCTGAACCTTCACACTATTGTGAGGCTTTCCCCTAACCCTCCCTTACCAGCAAACATTCATCCTAGGTGTGTGACCATGATTTGCTGTGATCAATAAAGGCAAACCTGCTCAATGGTACAATGGCTTTATTTTCTGCTTGACAACCTATACCAATTGCTCAGGCCCCAGTTGAAGGCTGTCATGTCCAGGGTTCCCTCTAAGTTGTGCACTTAGATTCCTCCCGCCCACCAACTACGCAGAACCGTGCAGCTGCATGGTCGGTGCCAGGAGGCTGCTCCAGAGGTCAGGGCCAGAGTCACTGGGAATCTGGGTGGGAGAGAGACAGGGCAGGTACTGGGGTCAGTACCAGTGGGGGAGGCAGTGGGGCCAATGACAGCGAGGGCCCAGCCCAGAAGCCAGCCAAGTGGGGGCAAAGGCACCAGCCATCTGTGGTGGTGGGAGGTACCAGGCGCAGATAAATTCTAGGGGGGAGGGGGCGAAGAGGTCCAGGTGCAGAGTTGGATACAGATCTCTGGGCAATGGAGGGGAGGGGAACAGATGAGGTGCAGGGCCAGGCACAGGTGTGTGGGGGGAACAGGTGAGATGTGGGACTGGGCACAGGTCTTTGGGCAGTGGTGCTGTGGGCCCTAGCCCAGGTACTGGTTGTTTGTGTTTGGGGGGGCAGATAGGATGGCCTAGCATATATACTGGGAGCATATGAGGGGGCAGATTGCAAGCCTGGGCACAACTACAAGGTGTGTGTGGAGGGGTAGGCAGTTAGCTAGTCCTATACAGGTACCAGCTGGCTGTGTGTGATCCTGATGGGGACACAGGCAGTAGGGCATGTACAGTGTGTGTTGGGCGCAGGGGCCAGTAAGCTGGGTGGCTTTCAGGGTGCATGGGTGCACGGTCATGCACCTTGTTAATTATCCCTTGTTTTAGTATTTTTTCTTATATAACAATTTAAATTTTACATAATATATGTATATGTAATTTTGTTAGTAACTGGTGGGTGCCACCGTGGCATGCATCCAAGCAAGTGCACAAGATGTCAATATTGATGCACAAGACAAAACTCGCTCTGCTCACGGATGGAAAGTCTTAGAGGGAACACTGGTCGTATCCCTTGCTTTCACGGGACTGTTACTCAGTGGGAAGCAGCAGGGAAGCAACTCAGAAAAGAGAGACATTTCAGTGTCCTTCACTGTCAAAATAGTTCCCCAAAGGTTCCTGGTGTTAATGACAGCCCTACAGGCTCCTCCTACAGCCCTACTGCCAGCCTGCTCAAACTGTGTGCCCAAGTGCTGTGCCTCACTGCTCAATGCACAAACACACACTTCACCCTTATTTTCACATAGATTATGGAAGCAACAACATGCAACTATTACCGTGGGGATAAGGTCCTCCATAAAGTCTAGCCTTCCACAGAGATACCTCCATCTCCCTTTCAAGCTGCCAAAGGCACATTCCACTATCATTGGCTCAGCCTGTTGTTGAGTCACTCCTAACTGTTGTCCAGGTGTCCCATGTAAAGATTCATGAGCCAGGGCTGTAAGGGGAAAGCTGGGTCACCCAGGATCACTATGGGCATTTCCACATTCCCCACAGTAATCCTGTGGTCTGGAAAGAAAGTCCACACCTACAGCTTCAGTGCTTCTGAAGATGCATGCCTCATGCACCTTTCCAGACCACCCCACATTTATGTCTGTGAAACACCCATGCTGAAACACAAATGCTTGAAGTACCATCAAGACGTATCTCTTCTGGTTGTTGCTGTCGGGCAAGTAGAGCTGACACAACAAATGGAATGTGTGTGCCATCTCTGGCCCCACCACAGTTAGGAAAGCCCATTTCTTCAAAGCCAGCCACTGTATCATCCACATTTCCCAGAGACACAGTCCTTCGGAGCAAAATGTGATGTACTGCCCTGCACGCTTGCCAAAGTGCAGCTCCCATCATAGACTTCCCCTCCCCAAACTGATTTGCAACTGAACAATCGCAATTGGGAGTTGTCAGCTGCCACACAGGAATTGCCACACGCTTCTCTATTGAGAGGGCAGCTCCCATTCACGTGTCTTTGTATGCAGTTAAGGAGCCAGCTCAGCATGTCGCTCCAGGAAGGTTGCTTTGCTTATCCTAAAGCTCTGTAGCCGCTGGTCTTCATCCCACACCTGCATGACAATACGCTCCCACCATTCGTGCTGGTTTTCCTAGCCCAAAAGTGATGGTCTACCTTGTACACGTGCTCTGTGACAGTCTACTGCAATACCAGTTTGCTGCTGTCCATGTCACTCACAGTATCGTCCACCTGTGACTCTTCTTCCTCTGACAGTAACTTAACAGTAACTGCTGCAAAGCATGATGTCCTCATGACACTGAACACAGTACAGGAGAGAAGTGGGAGCCATGCCTTCTCACAGCAGATGCTGGAATGAATATTTAACAAGTGGTGCCAAAGGGAGCCAAAAGCCAGTGAAGGGCTGGGAAACAAAGAGGTGCCTGATGTGATGTTTTTCACATTCCCAAGATGTGCTGCGCTCTGTTCCATGTTCCTACAGTGCGTAGCGAAAGAAGATTCACTAGTCACTGTGGGATGCATAACCACAGTGGATTACTCAGTCTGTCAATGGGGGAGTGAAAAATGTGGCAGCGGGAGGCAGTGTAAACAAACTTTGGTCACTTCTTTTTTGTTGCGAATTTTGCGTGTCCCCATTAATTTCATCACCAAAACTTTGCAGTATAGACATACCCTTAAAAATGTTTTAATAGGATATTAAATATGGATGTCTGGGACTGTTTTATGCTAATTAATCTCTAAAACATTGTGCATAGTGAAAACTGTATGTTACAAGAAATCACATCATGTCGATTACAGGAGTTAGTAGGTTGGAAACTAATGTTCAGGCATAAGGGTATTCATTAATGTATACTGCCAGAAAACTGCTTCAACCTCAAATAAATGAAACAGCCCAATTTCATGTGTTGTTTTTAACAACTATTGTACTATGCCTATTTTCATTGGCAGATATATTTTTGCTTTCTTTTTTCTTCTTTTTTTTTATTACAAAGACTTACATCAGACCAGAAGTCACATGGGAGGATCTAAATTGGGGATAAAACTCTACCCTCCTCCTCTAAGAGCCAGCAGAAGCCTGGAATATTATGGAGATAAAATACCTGGAGACATTGGTTAGGAGGAGTCTTGAAAGAACTATTCCACTTGCCTGACATAAATGCTACATAGAGTGGCTCTAAACAGAGCTATGTGTCATTTGGGACAAGCTCATCGGAAACTAAGTCTACAACTACATTTTACTTCTGCATTAAATAAGGAAGTATTCCAGCTCAAGAAAGTGTCAGAACTGAACTAGCACACTGAGACTAATGGCTACTGAGAGATTTGATGGGAAAGCTATCCCATTGCCTGCTCACATTGTACTCTACAGAAGCATCTACAATGCAGTGCTAAACTCAAAATAAGCTATGCAAATTGAGCTACGTCAGTTGCATATCTTATTTTGAAATACCTCACTTTGAAACAGAGAGCATCTACAAAGCAGTTATTTCGAAATAGAGCACTCTTCCTACAACTTCCCTTATTCCTTGTACAATGAGGGTTATAGGAATCAGAGTAAGAAGTCTTCCAGGTTGACAGTATTTTGACACTATTTTGAAATAACTGCCTGCAGTATAGAAGTGGTCTAAGTTATTTCGGAATAGCGCTAGTTATTTCAAAATAGTGTTGCAGTGTAGACGTACCCTACAGCACCAGGCTGTAGCCAATGCAAATGCTTTTCCACAGCCACCAACTCAAACCATTAAATGTCAGGCAGGGGGCGGGGAATACTCTTTTCCCTGCCATTCTGACAACAGCAGCCATGAATCATATGGCAATTCTCTAATGGCTGTTAGGGATAATAGTACAGTTTACCTGCAGTACTGCTGTAGCTTGATCTTCACAGGCATTCTCAATGTACTGCCATGTTTTGATTCTCCACCGTAAGGAATCTGGAAGTTTACCTCGACTCCTAAGAGTTTTGGCCCGAGCTTGATGTTTTTTCTGTTTCTTCGCATAAGCTTCCTCTTCCAAAATCTGAGCTACAATCTCAATTTTTTTAGATTTCTGTTGTTCAGTAAATTCTCTATATTAGATAATTAAAAAAAACAAAAAACCAGAAAGAAAGAAAGCAAGCAGCCATTGTGGTGCATTCACAATACTACTAAAAGTAGAGTATCCTTTTTTACTTTATTACAAAGGGTTCTGGCGTTTTAAGCCCTTAAGAAATACTGCAATGATGATATGCATATATCAAGATAACATGGGATTTTCTTGGTGTCTGCTATTTCTATAATTAAATATTTTCAATTATGACTTTTAAAAAGACTTGATTGGGAAGGATACCAGGGCTCTTTCCCCAAGGCTGAAAACAAAGTAAGATTTTCAAACTCTAATGTTTTTGACTCACTTAGACTTTATTCTTTAATGGGATATTGTAACTTTGAGAGCTAGTCAATTCTTAATGAAAGAACTAGAAGGTCTGCCTAGTACAGTGGTTCAAAGTGTGGTCCATGGACCACTACCATATTGCAGGTAGGCTACAGGCTTGGGGCTCCCCTCCACGGCCCCGCAGCAGAGGTCCTTCGCTGGTGCTCCAGACCTGTGCTGTCCCTGGCTGAGGGAGGCTTTCCCTGCCCTGCTCGTCTGGAGGCTTTCTCTGCTGCTCCCATTTCCAAGAATCATGGCCAATGGGAGCAGCGGGTGGTGGGCTGGTGCCTGGGAGCAATGGGAGACATGGAGCCAGATATGCACTCTTCATCCCCCTCGTGCCCAGACTCCACACCTCCATCACCCTCATGCATAGTCCCTGCCACTGAGACCCACACCCCCAGCCCGCTCCTGCACCTTGTCTTCACCCAGAACCCTCAATCAATCACTACACTCAACCTCCCTCCCAGCCAGAGCCCCATCCCCACCCCTTCCTGTATTCATTTTGCCATCATGGGTGGTTGGCTGGTGGTCTGTGGAAAGGTCTGCGTTGAGTGGGGTGAAGCGTGGGGCAAAAAGTTTGAGAACCACTGGCCTAGAGCCTAGGCCACTAGTTTGGGACTTGGAAATCTCTGCTTTGCCATAGACTGTGTGATCTTGAGTGATTTGTTTATGGCATGGCTATACCTCAGCTGTGGGTCATCATACCATCTACATATTTTGTTAGTCTTTAAAGTGCTACTAGACTATTTTGTTGTTTTTTAAAGTTTTTCCTATTACAGACTAACTCGGCTACCCCTCTGAAGGTTTTAAAATAGAGAAGTAATTAGAGGTCCACTCTTATGCCTGCCCCTAAATCCCTTGGCCAATTTCTGTGATTTTTGCAATAACATTTTCTTATATTTCAAAATGTTCAAGTAAACTAACTGAAAAAGCAAGAAGACATTTTTTCTCTAGTCTCTTGGTTATAACAATCTTAAGTGTTACTTATAGAAATAGAAAAGACTCTTTTGTCTGAAATTATCTGATTTTGAAGCCAGGTCTCTTTAAACTACAGACTTTACCCAGCAGTACAGGGTGATTACCCTAAACTAACAAAATGAGAGTGTGGGTGGGAATTAACAGAATCTACAGGAAAATTACTATTTCTGTTTCTTTCCTCTATGTTCCTTTAGGTTCTATATAGCTTTCAGAACCAGAATTTATTCATGGTAAAGATTCAATACACTTCTAGGATTTATATTTTCAATAGATCTGTGTGCAAATGATTACTGATTCTAAATATAGGCAGGACATTAGAATAGTTTGTATTTATATATTGCCCTTTTTATGTCAAATTGCTTTATTAACTGTGAATTTAGCTCACAACATTCTAGGGAAGCAATTATGTTGTGTAACCTCTGGTTTACAGTTGGGGAAACTGAAGCACAGAAAGTACCTGTGCCAGAAATGGCAGAGGATTCTTGACTCTGTGCTGTACCTTACCCAAAGACCATGTTTCTTCCCTAGAATTAATTCATGAGTTTACTGTGTAATCTATAGAAAACTTAATAACAGAACATATTAACCCTAAAGCACATTTTATATATTGTGCTGTTTTTTGAAATTGAACAAAACAAATTAAATTACAGATTCTAATGGTTAAAAAATTAATTATTCTGCATATAATTACGGGACATCTGTTTAGGCTGAGACTCAGATGGGAGAGAGAACACAGATCATCTCTGTTATGGGCAGAAGACTAAGACAAAAACAAAGGCACTTGGAGAAATAGCAGGGCTAGCAGAATGATAGCTGAAATTAGAAAGGAACTGCTGTGAGGAACATGCTCTCATGTATAGCCAATAGCACATCTAGCAGAGCATGTGATTCATGGGGAAATAGTGAAAAAGATGAAATACTAAACCTACAAAAATATGATGGTCTTTTCTAGGACAGAGTATCCATAACTTGTGCAGAATGTTTATTCACTAATTTTTATGTGCATTTAGCACTAGCAAAAGTGACTGGTTCACAACTCCAAAGACTGAAGTTTTCTCTTACTCCGGACATCACAAATGGTTAGTCCCCACACTGCCCCCTTCAATCCTAATTTAGAAGATCACTCTAAAGAGTAATCAGTCTCCCTGGCCAGTCATCCATAGCCTCACTGGTACATCTGTCAATAAGAGTTCTACTTCTCATCTGCTCGGGATGGATGGTTTGCATGCCTTGGACACCTGCCCAGAAAAAGGACAAAACTTCACACCTATTGATGTGGGTTATCTACTCACCATTCGATGGCAATATTTTCGTCTTAACAAACAATGGCCCCAATCCTGCAATTAAATTGATGTGGGCTGACTCCCATGCAGAGCTTCATTGACTTCAATGGGTTTTCCTCATGCATTGTAAATTATACCTGCACAGATGCAGTAGCAGGTTGGAACCACAGTTTGGATTTGAACCAGTGAGTCGACGCCACACTTTTTTAAATTATAAGGAAAAAGTGGTTGAGCCAAATCCTCAGCTGATATAAATCACCCTACCTTCATTGAGTCAATAAAGCTTTGTCAATTCTGTTCTGAGGCTTTGGATTGATAGTCTCTAGCTACAGAAATCAGTTCAATTCCCTGGGGGTAGCAAGGCTAACATAAATTAGAATGGAACTGCTAAAATTAGAAAGGAATATAAATTTCATGTTTTAGTGTCTGAGTGGCTTGAGGTGGAGATTTTTATCGACCCAGAATGAAAGATATATAAAGAAATGACTACTTACTGCTTCTGTCTTTCTAACTCCACACATTGTTTATGGAGAAAAATCTCCTTGGTGACATCGCCTCCTTCTGCCACAATAGCCGCTCTCATCTTTAGCTCTTGCTTTTTTGCCTCAAGAGCCTTTGCTTTGTCCCTCACCTGGAGGGCTCGAAGTTTTTCCTATGAAGTCATACAAGTAACAGTTACATATTTTATTCATATAGTATGGAATATTAAAAACACAATCTGATTTTGGTCCCTTTCTCTGTTTATAAACCAGCGGTGGATTTTTCTGCTCGGAGGTTGCTTTATCTTTGTAATAGCTTTGGGGCTTTTGTAAATCCTTTAATCATACCTGATTTTATTTGCAATAGTTGAGTTAATTGCACTTCAACTCACACAGATTACTCCTACTCCTGGCAAAGAGCTGTGCCAGGATTAGGACTAAATGCGAGTACCATATCACTTGACCTCCAACTTTCTTCTCCAGGGTCCTCTCTTAAAATAAGAAACTCTATGCAATAACGTGTGGTGGCATTAATACAATCAGTGACTAGTTAAGATCATCTTCTCAGACTTTGCAATGCATAGATTCAAACAGGTAAAATAAAATTATGATAGTCTTAAGTCTGAATTTCTTCATTTTCCTGTAGGTTTAAATTATTTTAATGGTTATGTTATGGTAACTGTTTTATTTTAATATAAAATATTTCTGTATTAAGAGCAAGACAATCAACCACCCTATTGGCCAGATTCTTACCCCTTTACTCATGGAATACTGTATTGTAAGTGTGATACCACTGAAGTCAGTGAACTACTCATGGAATAAGGTATTTACTCAATGAGAGTGAGAGTATTTGAATTTGGTCTTATGAGTCTGACTCTGTGACCTTTAATGGCTAGACTCCCAGCCTAGGTCATGGAATACAGGGGCTTGTGGAAAACTGAAATGGTTTTCATTAAAATGTGTCACTCCAATTGCATCACTACTAATCTTAGTAGTCACAGAGGTACCCTATTGGAAGTTATGTTGTTTTTCAGGGACAGCACAGCTTGCATCCTTTTTTCCATATGCTCCCAAGTTTTCAGTTCTTCCTTTGCTTCTTTCTGACGAACTCTGTTGGTAGAATAAAGCTTTTCAGGTCTGTGTCCTGCTATGAAGCATTCAGCATTAAAATAGCTAACCTGGCAAACAGTAATTGTTAACCCTCCCGTAAGTTACACTGTGTTTACCCAATGATATTGGGTCAAGGAAAATAGAACAGTTGGAAGAGTCTTGTACTGAGAACCTCATAGTTTCAAAGGGCCACAAAGCTTTTCAGATAGTTTGCTCAACAACGTATTTTCTTAAACTTTGAGTAGGTGTGTTCCACAGTGAGATTAACATCTAGCCACTACAACATAATAGGCTGTGTCTACACTGGGCCACTTATTCCGGAAAATCAGCCGCTTTTCCAGAATAAGCTGCGAGCTGGCCCCTTGAATTTCCGGAAAAGCACTGACTATCTACTGTAAGAAATCAGCTGCTTTTCTGGAAAAACTATGCTGCTCCCGCTCGGGCAAAAGTCCTTTTTCCGGAAAACTATTCTGGAAAAGGGCCAGTGTAGACAGCGCAGTAGTGTTTTCCGCAAAAAAGCCCCGATCATGAAAATGACGATCGGGGCTTTTTTCCGGAAAAGCACGTCTACATTGGCCACGGATGCTTTTCTGGAAAAAGGGCTTTTCCGGAAAAGCATCCTGCCAATGTAGACGCTCTTTTTCCGGAAATACTTATAACGGAAAACTGTTCCGTTTTAAGCATTTCCGGAAAATCATGCCAGTGTAGACGTAGCCATAAAGATTTGTGTGTTGGTTATATAACCAAGACACAAAATGACATAGTCTAACATAATCAAAGGCTGATGTTTGCATAAACTGTTCTATTGTATAAAGACTACAAATATAGCCCTAAATATGGACTTTTAAAATACTGTATCCTCCTAGTCAAGTCAGAGAAAATCCCATAATTATTAAAATGAATTTAAATATTAAATTTATATTTGGTTCATTGTTTAACCAGTTGGTCTTTTCCATCTCTAACTATTATGAACCTAGATTCCATTCTAGTAGATACAATGTATTTTGCTTGAGATACAAGATACAGCAAGAACAGTCAAATAATGAATTCACTGGACTTAATTGCTGGCACATTGCTTCTCCATATTGCCAAAGACAAAACTAAATAATAGGGAATTATAATTACCTTTCCAGTGTATAAAATTCAAATAAAGATATTTTGTAGAGTCTTTAGCATAAAAATAAAAACTAACAATACAAAACATAAAGCAACACAGAGTGAGCTCATCTCATTAACCCCTGAAGTATAATGCAGAGATATAACAGAAACAGCACAAAGAAAGACTGTGCAGCAATTTTAGTAGATAAAAGGGAAAGCTACCATATCCATTTTAAACTTTAGAGGTAATTTAGACAGATAATTATCTGATTTGGAATTGGGCTAAATAATGGGGATTAAAACCTCTTAATGGGTAAAAAACATCAAGAGAACAAGAAGCCTACACGTGGCCAGGATCTACATGAGAGGTGAGGAGTAATTTTTGATGGAGGTTAACTCCAAGATTTTGGCAAGTGGTCAAGGGCTGCATTTTTTTTATGGAGAGGGTGCAAAGTGTGGAATGGAGGTTGGGTACAGAAGGGAGGTCTGGGTAAGGGACTGGGGTGTAAGAGAGGGTATGGGATCTGAGAGGGAGTTTGGGTGAAGGAGTGGATTGTGACCTGGGACAGGGAATTGGGGTGCAGGGTCTGGGAGGGGATATAGGAGCGGGAAAGGATTCTTGCCTGGGGAAGACATGTAGGAGGGGGTGCAAAGTCTGGTGTGTGGGAGGGAGTGGAGTGTCTGAGGCAAACTCTGGCCAGGAGGTGCTTACCTAAGCATCTCCAGCCCAGAAGCTCAAGCAAGCTTCCCTGCCTGCCCACAGCCCCAGGCTGCTCAAAATGGCTGGCTGTTCCATGTAGCTCTGTGCTTGGGAGGAGAGGGGAGGGGAGAGGGAATGGGGAGGCTTTGTGTGCTACCCTCACCTACAGCACAATCTCTCAGCTCATACTGGATGGAAACTGGCCAATAGGGGTGTGATGGGGTGAAGCAATGCCGCACTATTCCGGGCCCCACCCCCCAGGGGGAAGGGAGCGGCGAACTGGCTTCCCCCACCGCCGGGGAGACCGCAACAGCAGCTGGAGCTTGCAGCGCGGCTGGCGGCTTGGCAGAGGAGACCGCAGTGGCAGCCAGAGCGCACCGTGCAGTCAGCAGTGTGGTTAGCGCTCCAGCTGATTCGCCGGGGGAGGCTAT
Source organism: Apalone spinifera (assembly GCA_030068395.1). Lineage (NCBI taxonomy): Eukaryota > Metazoa > Chordata > Testudines > Trionychidae > Apalone > Apalone spinifera. The sequence goes on along the minus strand of JANRFK010003894.1, from coordinate 6,804,015 downwards.
GGCGAAAGTGGACACTGGCGCTGGAGGAGGCGGCGGGGGCGGGGCCCGCAGGGGCAGAGGAGGAGCGGACTCAGAAGATGCCGGCGCAGGCGTACTGGGGGAGGATGCAACTGAGCCCCAGGGCAAAAGGGGCGGCGCCCTCGGCAGGATAAAAAGGACAAAGACGCTAAGGGAGGGGAGGTCAGTGGGAGGTGCGGATGAAGAGTATCCGGGCCTCGGGGAAAACACGGACTGAATGCTTGGGTAAGCGGGGTTGAGGAAGCAGCCCAGGGCGGGCATAAGTAGGAATGCCTGCGAGCTGATGGGTTGCGGCATGTAACCCCATCAGCCAGGTGAAGGGAAAGCGGTTATTTTCCCTTTCCTTAGGGCCCTGGACTGGGGCCTGGAGAGAGGGTGGGCCCGGGCCCCCCTCACACCCCGCTCGGGGTAATAACCAGAACAAACCGGTCAATAAACAGACGCCCGATCAGGAGGGGCGGGTTGGAGGGACAAGGGGAAGTAGAGGCGGAAAAAGGGGGACTTGAGGACAAGGCTGAGGCACCCCGACAAGGGGCTAAAATATTGTGCCAGGGTGGAAGCAACATGCGAAGTCTCCCTCTCCCTCACTCTCCCTGTGCACGGTGCAGAGAGCCATAGGGAGAACCCAGCCACTTTGAGCGGTATGGAGCTGCTTCATACTGCAGGGGCAGGCCACGAGCAAGATTAAAAGACTTGGCAAGCCAGATCAGGTCTGTGGACCATATCTTGCCCACTCTTGATCTACATCTAACTCAAAACTCAACTCCTCCAGCAATAAAGGGCCCCTAAGGCTATATTGAGTGGGACTGTGTCAGAACTAGGGATGTAACAGTATAATCATTTAAAGCATTAAGCAATAAATCTAGACTTATCAGTTACCATTAATGGCTACATGCAGACTCCTGCCCCGCTCCTGAAGAGCCTGCTGCCACCCTGAGCTGCTGGCCGTGTATCAGAACCTGCATCATGGGGGGGCATCCAGCTCCCTGGTAATGGGGTCAGGAGCTGATAAGCACCAGATGCCAGCTTAAAAGCTGGCTTCATACTGCAGAGCCAGCAGTGTGTAATCATGTAACTGCTGAGATTTTCAGTGGTTACACGGTTACCTAATTAACTGTCTTTCAATATCCCTAATCATAACAGACTCAAAAGGAAGGCTCCCAACTACTAGATACGGCCATACTACTTCACAAACCACCTGGATTTTCCTCAGAATCCTCTTCGTCAAGTTCCCGCATAGCTTGAGAGATCTGACAGGATCACAGCATTCTGGAGATTTCTAATGGCCTGTCTACCCTTGTTATGCTACTCTCGCACTTAGCGAGGACGCTGCATTCACCAATGAGAGAGCTTCTCCCATCAGCATAAATAGCCCATCTCTTTGAGAGCTGGGGGCTATTTCTCTCCTGTTGATCTAGCGCTGTCTATACCAGGGGTTAGGTCAGTAAAACTATGTTGCTTGAAGTGTGGAAAATTTACATCCCAAAGCGATATCATTATACTGACAGAAGTTTGTAGCATAGACCAGGGCTAAATGTGTCACAATGTAATCTAGCTGTAAAAATGTTTATTCCTAAAGGCTGAGGCTCAGGTATAACATTTCAGATCCTGTGCTATGATGCTAGCAATGGAAAAAGCTAATGGAACCTTGACATCGATTTTTTCAGAAACTGGACTGCTTTCTCATGATTCCGGTGTGCATCTTCAACTGCTTTTTGATGTCTTCTCTCATACTCCTCCCTGGCTTCCATTTCTTTTCTGCAAAACACAAATAAAAATCTAGTGGGCATAGTGCTACCATGTTGATGTACAAACAGCTCCCACTAAAGCCAAGGGCACCTTTGCTTGCCCAAGGGTTGCAGCCTTCAGGGCTGTGGACTGTTGCTATTGGTTTATATTCCTCCTTTAATCACATTTCTTTGAGTCAGGTATTCTGTGGTGAGTACCTACCTACAGGAAGACCCTTTATGACTTTGAGTTAGCAAGTCTTTCCAATGCCCAAATGAAAAGGGCTAAGTTAGTTGGGGAAAGGAAAGTGGAATATCTGTTGTACTTACTTTTTTCCAACCTGCTGTTTTCGTTCTGCCAGCCGGGCCGCAGCCTTTTCTTTCTGAATTCTCTGTTCTGCCTGCTCTTTGCACTGTCTCTCTAATTCCTCCTCATCTTGCTCAAGTTGCTCCCGGAGGCCTCCAAATTTCCCCTGCTCAATTTCGATCTGCCACATATCGTACCTTTTAAGTGCAAGGTGAGGTGTTTTCATTAAAGGGACCAAGTGAAATGAGCAAAGATAATTGCGGAAAGGAAATCAGACTAATTAAATACATATATTCTGTGCTATCAGCTCCAAAATGAAATAGGAAATTCAGCCAAGTTTTACTCTGTACTGCCTGTTTTAAAGGGCATGATAACTAATAATCCAAGTAGTGCTAATATTAATAGCCAAGGGTGGAATTTTGTGAGTGGAGCAGCAGCCGTGTGCTCCAGGAGGTGGCTTGCTTTTCATCCCATTCCCCGGAGTATCAGGCAGTGAGGTGAAAGTACTTGCATTCTGTGCATGCCTCTCACACTTGGCTGCTGAAGGGAGCTCTGGGAAATGGGATAAAAAGCAAGCCATGTTCCCTACCCTTCCAAAATTCCACCCTTGTTAATAACACTTCAATTTTTAGAGATTATACTTACATATCTCGTCAGACTTCTTCCTCGAGCTAGTATTTACTCATTATAAGGACTGTCAGAATGTCTACTAGACAGTAAAGAATGATTTTAATGCTTTCTTTATTTAAAACCACCTAATCTGTTTCTAAGATTTTTTCAGTGATGGTCCTTAGAGTTGACTATTTTGAGCTTTGACTGAGGAGCCTAGATACCATGGTGAAGGGTGCATTAATCATAGAACACTAGGATTGGAAGGGACCTCGAGAGGTAATCGAGTCCAGTTCCCTGTCCCCATGGCAGGACCCAGTACTGTCTAGACAATCCCTGATAGACATTTATCTAACCTACTCTTAAATATCTCCAGAGATGGAGATTCCACAACCTCCCTGGGCAATTTATTCCAGTGTTTAACCACTCTGACAGTTAGGAACTTTTTCCTGATGTCCAACCTAAACCTCCCTTGCTGCAGTTTAAGTCCATTGCTTCTTGTTCTATCTTCAGAGGCCACGGAGAACAATTTTTCTCCCTCCTCTTTGTGACACTCTTTTAGATACTTGAAAACTACTATCATATCCCCTCTGTCTTTTCCTTTCCAAACTAAACAAGCCTAGTTCTTTCAGTCTTCCCTCACAGCTCATGTTCTCTAGACCTTTAATCATTCTTGTTGCTCTTCTCTGGACCTTCTCCAATTTTTTCACATATTTCTTGAAATATGGCACCCGGAACTGGACACAATACTCCGACTGAAGCCTAATCAGCGCAGAGTAGAGAAGAAAAATGACTTCTCATGTCTTGCTCACAACACACCTGTTAATGCATCCTAGAATCATGTTGGCTTTTTTTGCAACAGCATCACACGGTTGACTCATATTTAGCTTGTGGTCCACTATAACCCCTAGATCCTTTTCTGCCATACTTCTTCCTAGACAGTCACTTCCCATTCTGTATGTGTGAAACTGATGGTTCCTTCCTAAGTGGAGAACTTTGCATTTGTCCTTATTAAACATCATCCAGTTTACCTCAGACCATTTCTCCAATTCGTCCAGATCATTTTGAATTACGACTTTATCCTCCAAAACAGTTGCAACCCATCCAAGCTTGGTATCATCTGCAAACTTAATAAGCATACTTTTTATGCCGATATCTAAATAGTTGATGAAGATATTGAACAGAACCGGTCCCAAAACAGACCTCTGCCCAGAACCCCATTTGTTACTCCTTTTCAGCAGGATTGTGAACCATTAGTAACTACTCTCTGGAAATGGTTATCCAGCCAGTTACGCACCAACCTTATAGTAGCCCCATCTAAGTTGTATTTGCCTAATTTATTGATAAGAATATCATGGAGACCATATCAAATGCCTTACTGAAGTCTAGGTATACCATGTTCACCGCTTCTCCCTTATCCACAAGACTCATTATCCTATCAAAGAAAGCTATCAGATTGGTTTGACATGATTTGTTCTCTACAAATCCATGCTGGCTGTTCCCTATCACTTTATCATCTTCCAAGTGTTTGCAGATGATTTCCTTAATTATTTGCTCAATTATCCTTCCTGGCACAGAAGTTAAACTGACTGGTCTGTAGTTTGCTGGGTTGTTTTTATTTCCCTTTTTATATATGGGCATTATATTTGCCCTTTTCCAGTCTTCTGGAATCTCTCCTGTCTTCTATGATTTTCCAAAGATGATAGCTAAAGGCTCAGATACCTCCTCTGTCAGCTCCTTGAGTATTCCAGGATGCATTTTATCAGGCCCTGGTGACTTGCAGACATCTAACTTTTCTGAGTGATTTTTCACTTGTTCTTTTTAAATTTTATTTTCTAAACCTACCCCCTTCCCACTAGCATTCACTATATTACGCATTCCTTCATCAGACTTCTTGGTGAAGACCGAAACAAAGAAGTCATTAAGCATCTCTGCCATTTCCACGTTTCCTGTTACTCTTTCCCCCTCTTCACTGATTGTGATGACGCGTCGGGGTCCCCTGCCTCCTGCACCCCCGTACTAGCATGAACAGACTCCACCAGCCAGTAGACTAGAGGGAGTTTATTGCTTCTCCAGGATACAGCACAGCACAGATGTAATCTGGTTACAGGAACTGGAGCTAGGAGGCCTCAGTGCCCCCCTTAAGATGGGGGGTGGCTGGGCCCTACAATCCCAGCCCCTTCTCCCCTGCTTCCCAGAC
>JANRFK010003894.1:6753248-6772933 GCA_030068395.1 Apalone spinifera | reverse complement strand
TATTTTGAACCTGTGACCCGCACTCCTTGATCCTTTCATCATTATTTGTCCCCCATGATTAGTTGGACATGGGTCCAGCTGTCCCTCCTGTAAGGCTGGGGAGAGGCTTTTAGAACGTGGGTGGGCTTTGCCCGCCCACCTTCCCATGGTTTCAGATAGACCCAGGATCCCATGTAGCTGCTCATAAGAAACAGCATGTTTGTGGCGATGATCCAGACCATCTGCTTGCCTCCTTTGTCTTCTAATACAACTGCCTCAGCTCCTTTATTTTCATGCGGCACTGCTGGGCGTCCCTGGTGAACCTTTCTTCTCCATATCCTTTGTGATCTTGGCATAGATATCTGCATTTCTTTTGCTGCTTCATAGTTCTGTGAGAACAAATTTCTCTCCCCATACAATAATGATGTGCAGGATCTTCTGCACACTCCATGCTGGTGCTCGTCTGCAACCCTGAGAACTCATGGAACTTACGGTCAGGTGTGCTGCTAAGGTATGCTGCCTGCTCTGAGGTCTGCTCAAATGAAAATTCACATTTTCCCAGGGCTTTTCCTATTCACCTGGGGGGCTGCGTCTAGACTGGCATGATTTTGCGCACATACTTTTAACGGAAAAGTTTTTCCGTTAAAAGTATTTGTGCAAGAGAGCGTCTCTACTAGCATGTACTTTTGCACAAAAGATTTGCTTTTACGCAAAAGCATCCGTGCCAGTGTAGATGCTCTCTTGCACAAGAAAGCTCTAATGGCCATTTTAGCCATTGGGCTTTCTTGCACAAGAAATTAACATGGCTGTCTACACTGGCCCTCTTGCGCAAGAATACTTGCGCAAGAGGGCTTATCCCTAAGCGGGAGAGTCGGAGTATTTGCACAAGAAGCACTGATTTTGTACATTACAAAGTCAGTGTTCTTGCGCAAATACTCACGGCTAGTGTAGACAGGCGGCAAGATTTTGCGCAAAAGCAGCTGCTTTTGCGCAAAATCATGACAGTCTAGACGCAGCCCAGGGGAATAGTGGAGTTGAAAGTCCTGGCCAGAACAGGCACCACAGGGCACCGTGGAACACCTCCTGGAGGCCAAGAACTTTGACTTTCACAGTACTGCCTTTCCAATATCGTAAAGCTGACCATGCAAGTTCGAATTTAGCATTACTCCTTGTGGAAAGCTGGAGTACCAAAATTGACTTTAACAACCCTTAAAAATTGATGGAACAGTCTTAGTGGTATGGACTCATTATTTAGAAATTCGACTTAATGCAGCTAAATTCGATCTAAGCTACCAGTGTAGGCCAGGCCTGAGCGTTGCAACACCTAAGTGGCCAAAGAGTCTAGTTTTCTTTTGCAAGGTCTTTCAATTCTAAGGTTACATTGTTCTGTTATTACACTCAGTCTCAGAGCCAGCCTTATAGAAAATGGTGCTCTGGGCACACATCTATCATGCCCATCAGAGGCAGGTATCGCGTCATTGCAGAGTGCAGTGTTTGAAGCCGGGTGAGCCCATGCCGGCGTATGGCTCTGAAGGCAGTTCGAGACCGGAACCTTCTTTCTTTTTTTCTTTCTTTTTTTTTTTTTAAACTAACACTAACAATAATAACAAACAACAGTAGAACTACTAATAACCTTAAAACTATCTAATTACAAAGAATTAGTTTGTGAGGAGACAAGTTTAGCGAGAGCACTGCAGAGTTCCATCCAAAGCCAGGGAAAGTAGAAAGGAACTGAAGGGGGGAGGGGCCGCTCATGTGCAATGGTACCGGGGGAAGCCCGTGCGCTCAGCGCGCCGAGCACGCGCAGCCCCCTAATGACCTGCTATGCAAAAATCCATCCAGAGGTGCAGGGATGTTCAGCACCTAATGTGGAGCACCCCCGGGGACGCCTCTCGAAGAAAAACTTATATTTTGCCTCCCTGGCTTCCACTGCTTCTCTCAGTTCCCCATCCATCCCTCCATCCTGTCTGGCCCACACTGCTTCTCTGGGCTCCCCACACAGACCCCGGTTCTTGCTGCTTTCCCACGTTCCTCATCATCCTTGAGCTTTGTTACCTCTCTTCCCAAGCTTCTTTCTACAGCCTCGCACCTGAGACCTGTCCCACTTCTTGACCCTGGTGTCTCCCTGGCCACAGAGTCGTCAGTGTTTGTCTACCTCACCCATCTGTGAGGCCAACCCTGACTGCACTGCCAAAAAGCATGCCACCTGCTTTATTTCACAATTTCTTAACTTTTAAGAGTGACTCATTTTTCATTCACTTAAAACAATTAACATGGATATTTAAACTATGCAGTTTGAAGGGCAGACTACTGGGATTAACATTTAGGACAGACAACAGAACAGCTGAAATAATGGTTCCTTCTTTGAGTTTTCATAATCTTTGCTGATCATTTATGAGTCCCTAGGCATGAATTCCCAGTGCCAAACACTCCTAACTCACTATATAACTTGCTGATGAAATTTTCCTTGGCAGCTTAAATAGCTTTTGTGATTAACTTTACTTTTTCCTCTCTCCTTTTGTTGCATTACACATTATGCATACACAGCATGAGTTGGCCACATTCTACTGTATATGATTGCTAATATAAAGCAATGGAAAATATTTTCAATATGAAAAAGCAATTTCTCAAACAATTAATTCTTGTTCTGTTTCAGAAAAGGGATTTTTAGTGCTTATTATACTTTAAAATTAATTATGTTTAAAAATCCCTAAGTGATTGTAAACTCAGGGAGCTTGTTTAAAAGAATCACGGCTGCTCAGCCATAAACACAACAGCAACACATTAGAGATTTTGAATAGCAAACGAAATCCTGAAAATATGTTGTTAGCGAAATACAAAGGCAAAGTACAACTCTGATTTTCGAGGTTTCAGTAGACCACCAAACTCCGAATTATCTACTTGATATTCCCATTAGCAAGATGAGTTAGTGATGTTGCTTAGAAGTAATTTAGAGAAGCACTGTCTGTAGGTATTTTGTATTGAAATATTCCTTTTATTAATGCTCATCAGAATTTTTTTGTATCCTGTTTAAGTCATATCAGTCCCCTTTTAGCCATAGCCATTTAAAAGGAGGAATTAATGTTGTTGTTTAATATACAGGCCTAAAAGAGCATTGCCAGTGTACATCTGTTTCTGTGGTTGAACTTAAGGGACAAATCTTCAGATGATGTAAACTGTCATAGCTCCACTCATACCAGTGATGCTATGACAACTTACACTATTTGAGGATCTTAGAGGAGGCTGTTTTTTTCTGCCGTTTCCTCAGCAAATTCCAGTTGATTTAAATATAGGTTTAAATGAGAGCAGGATTTGGCATATGGCTAGAATATGCAACTAATATCCTTAGTATCACACAAAAACTTATAGTGTGGACTTATAGCATGGGAGTTATTGGATTTATATTCATATGACCAACATCTTTTATTCCTGATATATAAAACCAACAGGTGTCTCTTTTAAACTATTTGTATGATTTAGTATAGAGGAATAAAAATTGAGAATAACTAAGTCTTCACAAAAAGGGCCACTAACAGATTTATTGACCTTTAAATCTGAGCCTTCTTCACTTGTGTTACAAGATAACTGAAAATGAATTTTTAACATGCAATTTACTTGTCATTCAATTTGAACAATGAAAAGAGACTAGTAATGTTCATTCTGGATTACAGGCATGTAAGGAGGCAGCATGGCCTCCTGTTGACCCGGAGGAGCAAGTTCCCCTAAAAACACCTTGGTGAGTGATACCAGAGCGCCCCGGCCCTCAGGAAGCAGAAGGGTGGGGCTGGAAGTATAAGAGAGGGAGCTCCCAGCTCAGTTGGAGCCTAATAGCTGAGCAGGAAGGAGGCTTGGCCAAAGCTCCAGAGACAATGTAGAGCTTTACCCTGCCAGCCCCAGCGGGACAACTGGGTTGTGTCACCAGGACCACTACTGTGCCCCAGGGACTGTTCCAGGCCACCATGATCCCTGCAGGAGCACCATAAGTATAAGAGGCTGCAGAAACCCCTGCTAAGGCCAGAGGCCTATCTGGGACCCCCAGGACCCAGACTGGGCCCAGAAGAATGGACTAGACCCCCTGGACCTCTGACTGAGGCACCTCTGGAACCTACAGATACCCTGCCAGCTCCTCCTGCCTCCGTAGAGCTTGCCAACCAGATATGGAGCCAGGTAGGACCCCAGGGGGAACCAGGAAATAACCCAAGGGGAGTTTACTTAGTGCTGGCCAAGGACATGGAGGTCAACTGGGCTGCGGGTTGCAGTCTGGACCCCCACTAGCCGGACTGGCATGTTGCGGCCAAGAGCCCCGCCGACCCGGTGGCAGCTAGCACTGCCGCTGTTAGGGCCTTGGGCTGGGACACAGTGGAACGGGAAGGCCTGTGTCCCCCCTGCCACCTTTTTCCCTCAGGTGGCAGGTTCCCCCTGAAGGGAGAAACCATCTGTGCCTGTCGGCTCTCTGCCATCAAGGAGACCCGACTTCTGGCTCAGCCTGTAGAAAGGCCTGCGCCCGGGAACTCTTTGGGTTACCTGTTTGTTTGTTTGCCCCACCCTGATCCCAGGGCCTGGCTCAAAGATTGCTATTGGTTGTGTGTTTGCCCCCACCCTGCCCCCTCAACAGGGCTCTGGGACTAGTTGTAGGGAGGCAACCAGGCCCCTCGGCCTGAGACGATTACATGGCAAATTAACTTTCTGGTTCTAAACACAAACACAATGGTGCAATGTTTTGGTTGTAAATACTCCAGCAGAATGTGTAAATGTAAATATAATTTTATTTTTTCCCCCCAAGACAGACCTGGCTTTATTGATGCACATGTAGATGCATCAATAGAACTACTGCTTTCAAGGTTTTTCAGAACCTAAGAAAAACAGAACCTATATTCGCATCCTACAGTGCCCTTACAGCCTCAATCTTTCTTTCCAATATTAATTGTCAGAATAAATATAGCTTTCACCAAACAATAATACAAACTATGATAAACAATAGTTATATGAAGAATGACATCCTTGAATCTGAATTTTGTTTGAGAGGATAAAACAAAACATATGGCATACCTATGCTAGTGTGACAGCTGAATCCTATGGCTAAACACTAACCTGGTTTTTTGGATGGTAACGTCCTTTTCTTTGGCTACATTGTCAAGGTGGTTGAGATTTCTGCGCAGGTTTAATATCTGAACTTTGTCTGCATTCTTCAGGGTCTTATTATTACCATTGTTAATGGGGCACTCCTGGATTTCCCTTTAGAAAAACAAACAAACTTTTACTGTCACAAATGATTAACCATTGCAACAATGTTGAGGCATTGAATAGTTATTTGGGCTATATGAACACACATTTACACTCTTTTTTCTTTTCTTTCTTAAATTATTTTTCAATCATAAGTATGAATGTATAGTAAGTATAAAAACACAAAGAAAAAAAATTACAAAATCAGCACTAAAATCCTTGTTATGTACATGTAAACCAGAGACAAACCTCAAATGTTAAATGCACAAATTCATATTTAGGGAATTAAATAAGTGACCTGATGTTCAAAGATACTGAGCGTACGCAGCTCTGCTTTACTTTACAGGAAATGTGTGCGTTCAGCACTTCTGAAAAATCAAGTCATTTATTTAAGCACTTTTAGGCTCCCACATTTGAAAATGCTGGCCTAAATCTGTAAAATTCCAGATTCCTGGAAAGTAATTCAAAGTCATTATGATTTCCTTAGAATGCATTAAAAAGCAGTAGATTAAGGAGTACATGTCCCATGGAATGAATAAACTATTGCATGTTGTCATTTAGGTCTCATGAAATCTCTAGAGAGAAGGGGCTGGTGGTTCTATTTCAGAGCATTTTGAGTTTCAGTGCTTATGGAACTGAGAACATACATATCTGGCTACAGCTAAGTATATGTGATATGCAAGTTTCCTCATGTAAACAGGCTAATTAATTTTACTATTCCCTGATCTGCCTCACTCCTGCTATCCTCATGCAGAGTTTAACTATCTTGCTGAACTGGGTCTATGAGTTCTTTGATTGATGTGAAGCAGTGGACCATCTTTAAACCACCAAACTCACTTTCACATGTGACCTGTGTTAGATTTTTTAACCATGGTTTCCTGAGATTCAAGTATTATTTTAGTCTGCTGTACCATTTATCTGCTGCCACAAAGTAGGTATCAGTATACTTGTACTAATACTATCTATTCAGCAGCATATGTCCCAACCCTCTTAAACAAACAAACGTCTCACTTACTGATAGGTCTTACTGAATTCCACAGGATTTATAGGGACCAATGTTTACTATTACTATCTATGCTTTGCTGTTTTCTCTTATTAGAACAGCTTTGTCAGAAAGGCCTACAATTCTTTCCCATAAAGAAATCCAGAGTATTCTTGAAGTTGTGATAAATAAATCTTCTGTCACAAAAAGCAAATTAATATCAAAAAAGAAATCCCCAGTATAGTTGATGAGTATACAAATTACTCACACACTAGAATTAGAGTCCTCTCCAACTCCATCAGAAGCATCCTTGTTTCTGATTTCATCCTCCTCCTCCTCCTCTGTCTCTTCTCCAATCTTGTGTCCTAACAAAAATTAAAGAAAAACAACAGTTTAATAAAGATACTTTGGACATTAAAATGTACATTTCCTGCCAAGTCAAAACATGACAAGCAGCATGAAGATGACATCTTAAAAGCTTTATTGGTGCATATAATAAAAAACTTCTCGTCACAAAATACACATGAAAGCAATTTTATACCTAGGAAATAAACAGACAAATGCTCTCCAGTTGTCACTGACAATCAAATATAAGTGCTATAGGAAGAAAATCTGTGTTAGCCAAATGGAATTCAGGACTTATGGATCATTGATAGGTTTTGGCAGGCAGTATATTAAAATGCTGTTCACCAACCGCTAACCTATATGACTGTGTGCAGTTATATATTTTTTATTCTTTCTAGCTTACTGCAACAATCATTTAGTGAGAATAATTTCTCACTAAATATTTATGTGGTCTCTGTGTGCCAGGATGATGATAATAAAATTCTTACGTAAGACATTTTTCATTTTAAGGTCAGTGGCAGCACTGCACTATAATAATGGGTAATAGAAAACAAAAAAGAAGGTTGCATCCAGTAAAATATTTGTACACTATCCTTGTATATTTGAGAAGTAGAAGTACAGGGAATACCCTGTGACAGACTAAATTCTATTTAGGTACACAGAATAAATCAGAAGTAACCTCACTGGAGTCAACAGAATTACTCCTGAATTATACCAATATAACTCATATCTCAGTTTGACTCCAAATGTGTTGTGTGGACTGTATTGTTCCATCTCAACCAAATGAGAAAATATATTAATATGTTAGCATTTGTAAATTAGCAAACTATTTCACCTTTACCTTTTAGCGGGTTCACCACATGCCAGAACTGATCTGTTGCACTGTCATCGTCATCTTTTTCTTGTTCCAAAAATGGTGTAGCAGCTGTCTGCTCCTTTTCACAAATATCAAAGAACTCAGTATCTTCCATACTGGCAATTCTTTTAATAGAATTCAGCTACCAAAGAAAATAATTGGTGTATGAATATTCCCACTCTACACACAAATGCTGACTATATTTTGAGATGAATTAATCACATTTGATCAAGCAGATCTTTCATATATGTGAAATAATTGGCTACAATTAAACGTTTAATTACTAGCTGCACACTTTGAGTTTGGATTTTAATGTATCTCTTAAAGAGAAAACTAGGCCATTTCTAGAGTATTTTCCTATCATAATAAGGTCAACAATGACGTAGTGCTTCCAAATACATTTTTATCCTGTGATTGAAACTGCTAGTTTTGTGAGAAATGTCAGGTGTTCTATATTAGTTCATTTTTATTAATGTTCAAAAATATAATTTCACTCAAAAAGCTATTTATGACAATAGACGAGAAAACAGATGTTTGGCAAAGCCTTCGTTCATTTAACAAAATTATATACAAAAATGTATCAAGATAAATCAGTTTAAGAAACACGAACATTTACCAAACAAAAACATAATTTAGGTATTATAGGGGCCAAATCCAGTTTCCAAAAAAGTGCACAAATGTGAACAAAAATAAAAGCAGGGCTATTCGTAGTGTATGCATCTACCGTGCACCCAGTACCTAACCACTATAAGATTCACAATTAAGGTTAAGTCTTATGATCTTTGTAAACCCAAACATCCTACAAGGCAGTGAGAGGTTTCGGTCCACAAGTATTGCAAAAATCAGCTTCCTAATGTTATGATAGAAACCAGGGGCCAGATACTCAGGTGGTGTAAATTGGTGTAGCTCCATTATGTCAATTTATATCAGCTGAATCAGGGCCTAAAGTAATTAATTAGGTCATTTTACCCAACTTCTTTTATATACAGAATTCTACGTTAAAACATACAAACTAGTTCACTATCTAGATACTACACACTGGTTGTTTAATCTTTAATTGTAAGTTTCCCTGCTTTTGTGGCTCTTATATTTAGCAAGCCTCATGCTGAACTCATCTACACCAATGTAGGCCAGGGAGCAATTCCATGAAAGTTAAAACCTATGTAATTGGGGAAAGAATCAGGCCCATCACATTTGACATAGTTTGTGTCTGAATTGCTACATAACCAGTTGAGAAAACAGTCTAATTAGTGACATCAGTAAAAAAGTATCTTTTATTATTTGCATTATAACACTCTGTGTAAATTGTTTTAAAAAAACATATTTTATTACTGTTTGGGTGCAGCATATTAGCTGCTGAAAATAACAAATAACAATTAACATTCAACAGCACAATTGTGGATTTTTAAAGAGAACAAATCTGGCCCATTGTTTCACAGACAGCAGTTTGTTTGCACAGTATAAGAGCTGATATTTGCAGACTGAGTTTGTCTATGAATTAAATATTGAAGAACGTGAGGAAGGTTCAGACTCCCACTTCTGATCATGCCTGTGACTGAAGCTTAGGACACAAAATGGAGGAGTAGAGAGAACCCAAGGTAAAAGTTCTCATTTTGAAAAGTCCCATTTTCAAATATGACATAAGCATTTGTCAGATTTATAAAGATACTTAAACACTTGAAGATGGACAGAAGTGTCTAGAGGGAATTTTGAACGTGCGAAAAGAGCTAAAGCTAAGGATAAGCTCACATTAGAAATCACACTTGGTGTCTACCTGAATTGTTAGGTGCCTAAATACCTTTAAAAATCTAGCCATAATTGCCTAAATCACATTTGAAAATGGGATTGAAGAAGTATTGAAAAATTTAGCCCAATAGCCCTGGAGTTCAATCAAAACATCAGGGTGAACTCAAGCTGGAATATAAAATAATGTAAACTAATGCCAAGTTTAATCTGTCAAGGCACTGAACACTCTGGCACCAGGCCTGCAAAAAACACTTAAGTATGTAATAGTCCCATTGAAGGGACTGGGAATGTTAATATATGTTGAGAAGAATTTGAATCCTTAGTACCAAAAGGTAACTTGAACAAAACTCAATCCTACCTCTATAATACTGGACCCAAGAGCCTTGTTCAATCTAGTCCTTTTAGGCGGCATCTGCATAGCCTGCAGCAGCAAGCCTCCCAATCTGGATTGACAAATTTGGGATTGCAATATGATTCTAAAGTAGCTGTGTAGCTCTTGCGTCTCAGGCAGGAGCTTGGGCTGTGAAGCCCACCTCCCTCTCCAGGCTTCCAAGACAGAACTCCAAGACTGAGTTGCAACTTTATAGCTCTGTCTACATAGCTTTTTAGCATAAGCCCAATGAGCCTGAGTCTACTGTTGACCCAGGCTGGGAGGCTCACTTCCATGGGCTATGTAGACCTACCCTTACTCAGCTAATATATTATTACATATGCAATAACAAACAGGAAAAAAAACTATTACCCCCACTGCCAAGTGTGACTGACTTAGTCATGGAACTACAATAGCTGAGACACTGTAGGTACTCAATATGATCTGTTTAGTCACACAGATACTACGTGTGTGACATTTTAATAATGATCATACAGAATTTGCTGTGTGTGACATATTTATTCACAGACATAAAGCAGCTGTAACAGGTTTTGGCATGTGGTTAGCAAGCTGTCTGAACACTTCAAAATTTTCCTGGATCCATATAAATATTCCAGTCCTATCCTACTGATCTGGTATAACAACACAAGTAATCCTTCCACCTTGGCAACACTTTACCAGAACAGATTAGGCTCATAGTCTTTGTTTCCAATGTAGTTCTCTCACTGTTACCAGAAAATACTTCCCCAATGTTGATGAAATTTACCCAAACCTCAAATACCTTGCGGCATTCACTTAGACTTATTACCAGATGGTACATTATTAAGACTTTATTTATTCACTTATGCACATAAGTAGCCCCATTGACTTCAATTGTATGTGTCTAAGTCTTTGCAGGATTGGGACTTAAATCAATACTCAGAGGAGGAAGAGGGTGGTCTATTTTCCCTTTTGCAGGAAGAGACTAGGTACCCGATAGAACTTAGATATAAGGAATTAATTTGAACTAAAACAATATAAGCCACTGCTAAATCCAAATAAGAGTACCTAAGCAGGGTTTTATGGTGGTTTAATTAAACTGGTTAAAAGCATACCTTTTGTTAAAGTGATAGAGGTTTGTGTGTAGACAAGGCCTTATTAAACAGGCTTTGTGCTGGGAAACATGGATGGGGGAATGACACTCTCCCTAGTTGCTCCTTCAACTAGTCATGCAGCCTCTGGGTCCATACAATCATCAGCCAGAAAGAATGGGTAGAATCCACCTGAATTCAGATGCCTACATCTCCCCCAACAATCCACAAACCTCTAAACTCTGTAGGCTCTCAAATTCACTTGGCACCAAACATTCAAGGAGGAAGAAGGGACGGTCATGGTGCCCACCTTGTAACTTTTAGCCCAGTGGTTAGAGCATTCACCTGGAATGTGGGAGACTCAGATTCAATTCTCCCCTCCCTGGCAGAGAAGGTGAAAGAATTTGAACAAGAATCTCTCACTTCTCAGGAGAGTGCTCTAGCCATGGACCTACGGGCTATTCTAATATCATACTTTCTTGTTGAAGGTCTACCACTTTGACTAAGTCTACACTGGCACTTTACAATACTGGCTCGGGGGCGGGGGGAGGGGGGACATTTCTCTCCTCCCCGAATGCAGCAAGTTACAGCACTGTAAAGCACCAGTGTGAGCCAGGCTACAGCTCTCTCCCAGCACTCATGCCATGGCCACATTTCAGTTTAAAGCTCTGCCATGGCTGCACTTTAAACTTTTAAGTGTAGACAAAGCCTTACGCCTTGTCTACACAGGCAAGTTTTGTCACCAAAAAATCCGTTTTGCCAACAAAACCTGGAGAGCATTCACATTGTGATGTGACAAAACTCGCAACAAACACCCAGTTTTGGTGACAAAAACTCTATGTCCGCACCGGACTTTTGTCTTTCCCTTTCCTTTTATTGTACTGTATAATCATGTAGTGACTACTACAGTAGGCTTCTTGTTGAGTTTATTGACCTCCAGAATATTTCCCATGATGCCTGATGAGCCATTCTGACCAGCGCTTTGAATTCTGCTGCTCTGCAGCCACATAAAGAAGTAAACAGATGTGCCCCTTTGTTAGGGTTGGGCAATAAAAAAACTGCAGCCCACAGGGTTAGTCCCTGGTGGGCCACCACCATGTTTACCTGCACCTCAGCAAGTATTGGGGGATCACAGCTCTGGCTGGCCGTGAATATCTGTTCGTGGCCAATGCAAGTGGCAGGAAGTGCCACGGACCGGGACACCATTCATGCTGGCTGCGAATGGTGATTCACGGCCAACCAGAGCTGTGATCCTCTAATACCTGAGAAGGCACAGGTAAACATGGAGGTGAGAGCCCATCAGGGACTAACCCTGCGGATCCAGCCCACTGGCCGGAGTTTGCCCACCCTTGCCCTTTTACCTGCAAACCCCAGGAACTTTAAAGTCAATTTTCTGGTATCTGGCTGCTTGTGTAGTGGTCCTCATGGCATCTTCTCAGGGAAACAGGGGTGGATATCGCTCAAAATGTTCTCCTGCTTTTGAAGCACCACAGAACTTTTGGATCTTATCAGTATGTGGGGTGAAGAATTGGATGCAGTCACAGTTGCAAGTGGCCCATAGGAACTGGGACATGTACAGTCACATTTCTCAAGACCTGTGTGAGAAGGGGTATGAGCAAGACATCCTACAATACAAAGTCAAGATAAAGGAATTCCGGCAGGCATACCAGAAGGCGAAGGAGGCAAACAGCTAGTCTGATGCTGCACCCGTAACATGCAACTTTTATAAAGAACTGGACACAATCCTGAATGGGGAAAGGAGGATTGTAGATACTTCCCATAGCACAGGGAACACCCAAGGAGAATGTGGATAATTCCCATAGCACAGAGTCAGAAACAGGAGTTGACCCAGACACAGAAGCTACTGATGAAAAGATGGTAGCGGACAAGGAGGTTAGGCTCAATCCGGTGACAACCAGTGTGCCAGGCAACATGGAATTTTTCTTATATCCCAATATTTTCTGACGACTCTGAGCTACTCTATGTGGAGCATGAAGGAAGGGAAGAAATGCAGGGGCATGAAGCAAGGGAAGAGACACAGGGTAAGTTGCTGTGCGTGCTGTAGAAGGGATAGTGCAGGCAGCGGCCAGGAGGGGCGGTAAGTTATTCTAGTGTTGCGCCCCCTTTCCACCTGGTTACCTTCTTTAAAGCCAATCTCCTTACAGGTTTTGATGGATAGGTCTGGGTTCTTCTGAATCCCGCCACCCACTCAACTTTATTTTTTCTGATGGATTTATTTGGCGGTGCCTCCACCCCCCTCACTCCTTCCTGGCAGAGTCACGAGGGCAGCTTGGGAGGAAAATTCTAACCCAGGGTAACCCCCATGTATTTGCCAGATAGTTGGAGACTCCCAGAAAATAACACAAACACATACACTATAATAAACACAATTATATTAAACCGGAGACAAATATAACAGAACAGGGTAAAACACTATTTTTAGGATTACCAGTGCCCAGCAACTGTAAGGTTAGTGTCCCGTTGGTACGCGTACTTTGTTGGGGCCCTTGATGACTTTTGACCACAAAATTCTTCTCTGCAGTGGCTTAGCAGTGGGGCTGACTGGGTCCAGTACAGCCCAAAGGACTCACAAGTGGGAGAAGGCAGTAACTCCCACCACAGGTTTAATATGCAGCAGGTAATAAAATAACCAAACAAATTCCCTGACTTACTAACTAAAAGATGGTGCACTCACACACTCCATGAATGAGCCTCAGGTTCAGAGATGACTCAGTCACTGCAGAGGGGCTGCTCTCTTCTGGCAGGGATCTTCTTCAGGCAACAATCAGGCTGCTACGGTCCCAGAATTTCCCCTCACCACAAAGGGGTGCAAGGCTCAAGGTGCAGGCCACACAACTGCACCAAAATTCAAACCATAACCTCCTACCCCAGCATTCAGACACACACATAGCAGGAGCAGCCCCAAACCAGCAGACAGAGCAGAGCTGACCATGCGGTGACTGGTCTCACCAAGGAAGCCGGAGAGCCAACTCAGCCTGGCTGGGGAAGCCTCCCAACAAACTCCACAAACTGGGAATCAACAGCGGAGAAATAAAACCCAGCTGAGGGATCCTGTTTTAAGATCCCTATGGGCTAGTTCTCAGGGGGAAACCCTGCATGCAGGCCTGGGGCTTACTATCTCCCACACAGCCAACCTTCCCCTTGCCCTGGCTGGCTCCAGACTCTCCAAACCATGGCTCCTCCTTCCCCTCCTCCACTCTCTGGGAGGGGCATCTCACGCCCTATGGGTTGCCGGACAGACTCTGTCCCTGGTAGGGAGGAGGAGCCAAGGCAAACTCAGTGTGCCTGTCCCTGAGCTGCCAGCAGACAGAGCCCCAAGAATCTAGGGAATCTCCTTGGGGGTTACACTAATGCATCTGAGGAGGGGAGGGTGTGACAGCATAAGCTGGTAAATTGCTCTAGTGCAGCTGAGAGGGGGGGTTTGATGAGTTTTCAGTTTTGGCAACTTTGGAATGTTGACAGCACTTTTGTCACCAAGCCTTTCCAGTATAGACATAGCCTTAGATAAATAGAGGGTGATTGGGCCAGAGAAAGACAGAGAGATTGGGAAATACTTTGTAGTCCAGTGGTTGGGGCATAGCATGGGGGACATAGCAAACCTAGGTCCAATCTCCCTCCTCCAATCACTCTTGAGAGAGAGAGAGAGACAGACTGACAGACAGACAGAGAGCTCCACATCAGAGAAACCCATAGTTCAGCGGTTAGAGCACTCTTCTGAGAAGTGGTAGAACCTTCCTCTCTCTCTGACAGGGACAGGATAATTGAACTTGAATCTTCACATCCTGAAAGTTATAAAGTGGGCAGTTGCAAAACCTCTTCTTCCTCCTCCTCCTCTGGCTGCTTAGTGTGAAGCAAAGCACGCAACTCATTCTTTCCCTCAAGAAACTAGTGTAGGTGCCAGAGAAAAGAAAGCAGTTCCCATTTGTGCATCACTAGCAGAGCTAGGTGCCTACCTCTGAGAAAGGCACAGGGCTTAGCACATCAGCATCTCCCACTGGCTGGGTTAGGCACAGAGCTGCCTAGCAGGCTGGTTTTTGTGGATTTTACTCTTCAGCACCCATCTCTCCTCATTCATTGCATAAGAAACCTAGGAGACTAACTCAGCCTTGTGGATCAGTGTTGTTCCTGAGATTTTCTAAGTGTCTAAAAGTTAGGCAGCACAACACTCAGCATTTCAGTGCCTCAGTCCTTTTATGGATTTCACAATGGACTAGAAAGAGCCCAACTCTGCCATGTGGAAGGTGTATGGAGTTCGACCCAAGCACTCACAATACCCCATCTTTTCATCTTCCCAAATCAAAAGATGCTGGGAAAAATTCACACCCTGTGAAAAGACAAACTTATGTTTTCCAGATGGGAGACTATGTCAATGAAGAATAAGTAGGAGGAGAGTCTGATCTAGGGATGTCAATATGTAGTCAACTATATGGTTAACTGATAAGCCTAGGCTTATTGGTTAATCTTGTCAACTATACGCATTTTCCCCTCCCCTTACTGCCTCTGTATAGTGGTGCCATCTACCCTGCTCCACACTGCTGCCTCTGTGAAAGGCAGCAGCACGGGGTGGGGGGGGCAGGGAAGGCTGCCATAAAGCAGCCTCTGTCCACGGCAGGCCCGAGCTGGCCTCTGTCTGTGGGGAGATTGGACCCCTCGCAGACAAAGGCTGCTGCTGGAGCAACCTTTGTCTATGGTGGGCTCAGGCTCACCACAGACAAAGGCTGCTCCCTAGGATGTGGAGCAGCATCTGTCCACAGGGAGCTTGGACCCCCCGCAAACGGGGGCTGTTTCTGGATCAGCCTCTCTCCGCAGCCAGCCCGGGCTGCCATGGACAGAGGCTGCTTCACAGCAGCCTTCCCTGCCCCCTCCCCCATCCATAGCAGCCTCTATTAGCAGGGAGCTTGGCTATCCCCCCACCGTGGACAGGGGCTGCTGCCACTCTGCACTGCTGCCTCTGTATCAGAGGCAGCAGCATGGGGTGGCAGGCAACTAGTCTGCATGGGGAGCTGTTTTTTAAACTGGCTCCCCTCATGGACCGGGTCCTGTCTAGCACCCCACACTGCTGCCTTTGATACAGAGGCAGCAGCAGAGGATTGCAGGGAACTTCCTAGGAGTGGGGTCAGAGTGCACTGGCTGCTGGCCCTGCCCCCGGGGAGTACAAAATAGTCAAGTAACTGATAAAAATTCATGCAATTACTTGACTATTCAATTACACAATATCTTATATTACTAGTCTGATCTAAAACTATTAATGGGAGACTTTCCATTAGTTTTAATGGGCATTGGATCAGGTCCTAACTCAGCAGCAACAATAAATTATTTTAAAGAGAGACCTAACATACACCATAAGCACAAGAATAACATGGATAAGGATTAAAAACAGCATCAGCACTTTATCATAAAAAAATTAGCATTACCTATTTTTAAACCATTGCTGGGAAGGGAATAATGCACAAAAATGATTATGTTTGTACAGAAGGTTTAGAGTCACTGACACTTCATGGAAAGCTTTAAAAAAACATTCTACTTAGAAACCATTCTGTTGCCATGGACTATATTTACTTCTTTCTTGCATTCTCTCTGTTATTAAGAACATTTGCAAGAAAGAGATTATTCAACTGCTCAAAAATGTCTGTAGCTTTTACTCCACCTTAAACTCACAGGCTTGATCTCACATCATATCTCTTTCTCTGTTATTTATTTCTCCCCTGAACTCCTTAACTCCATTCATCTGAAGAAGTGGATTGTGCCCACAAAAGCTCATGATACCATCTACATTTTTTGTTAATCTCCAAAGTGCTGTAAGATTATTTGTTGTTTTTTAAGTGTAGATGTAACCTTTCACTGAGGTTACATCTACACTCCAGACTTCTTGCACAAGAAGCTCTTTGTGGAAGAGATCTTCCGCAAAAACTTCTTGCGCAAGAGCATGTCCACACTGCAAAAGCACATTGGAAAAGTGCGTCCACACTGCATGGATGCTCTCTTGCAAGAAAGCTCTGATTGCCATTAACAGAATGGCCAGCAGGACACCCGTGCTTCTTTTGATAGTCTGTTTTTGTGCAAAAAAAACCTACTGCCTGTCCACACACAATTGCACAATAACTCTTGTGCAAAAAGGAGTTATTCCACATAGAAAGAGGGCTACCTATACCGCAAAACCCCTCTGTTCTGTCAATTACTGTACATTTTCTTGCGCAAAAACACGCTTGAGGTGTGGATGTTCCACGAGTTTTTGCGCAAAAACTCTGCAGTGTAGACGTAGCCTTACAGACTAACACGGCTACTCCTCTGAAATTTTTAAATCACTGGAGAAGTCGTCCTATAAACCTCATTATTTGTGACATCAATCCCTACTGAGTGAATTATGATGCAATAAATACATTTTAATTTTAACTTCAGATAAGCAACAGGAGCAAATAAAATAATCAGTAACAATGCTTTGAGCTTCATCTGAGTACCCCAGAACACTTGACAGAGGGAGCAAAGAATTACAAATCTTAACAAAGAACTTGTTTTCCTGCAACATTAAATGGGGGAGATGCTATTGTCCTCAAAAGTTTTAAAAAAAATACAGAACTTGTATGATACAGAAGCAAAATTAGTTGTAAATAGACTATTTTTCAGTTTTCTATGAAGTATTAACTAAGTCAAATGAGACAGAAGCTACAACCTAGCCTTGAGTTATAAACATCATGTTACATGGGAAGATCATCAGATAATAAGTGTCAAAACAGGACAGCAAAGCATTACAATACCATACCATACACCAGAACATGACAATGTATCAAAATGTCATTGTATTGAGAGGTGATATGAATACATTTGACTAAACTTCATGTTTTCAAGAATTAAGTTTAATTAAATCTAATTTCTCTTGAAATGTGGAAACATAACCGTGATTCAATTGGGTCAAAATTTATTGTGATAGTATGTTTTTGTACTAATGTTTTTGGACTTTTATGCACAATCTATTGGAATTTTTTACAAACACAAATAAATGGGCAGTGCATCAAAAGTTTCATCATACTGCAGAATAGCTATTTTGCATCACATCACACTATATCAAAAATGCCCTCTTGATACGCGACACTGAATCAAAAATATTACAGCATATCACAACAGTGTCATGCGTATTATGATATTGTACATATAGCCCTGTAAATCCACAGATATCTGCTTTATATTCACTGATATCTGCATCTACAGATATAGATGCAGATATCTGTGGTTCATTTTGTAGATACAGACACAGATACAAATTTTGTATTGTGAACCCTGCAAATTTGTGGATATCTGCTTTATATCCACAGGAATCTTCATCTGTGGATATCCGCAGATCATTTTTGCAGATGTGGATACCAATTTTGTATCTATACAGGGCTCTAACTATACAATTGTATCCATCATGCTATGTCAAAATGCCATAATGCCACTATGGTGTTGCAAATATCTAATGAGATTGAGGCAAACTGTCAGTATACAACAAAATAACACTGTGATAGGGTGTGATGTAACAGGCAGTGCAAATATTGTCAGTGAGATGGAACAATCCTGGACCCTAGCATGACATTGTCATGCCACAACCTGACATACCATCCTCATGTCACAATGCCGTTTCACAGATGCACCCTGTGAGCATGATTTTAGGCAGTGCTCCCTGTAAGCTGTGCACTTGTGCAGTTGCTCAGAGCACTCACAGCTAGGTTTGTGTTTCTCCTCATGGTGCACATTTGCACATGCCTCAGTGCAGGTGCAGCCCGTGAACCTAGGCAAACTAGGCAGTTGCCTAGGGCGCTACTAGCCCGGGCGCTGCTAGCCCGGGCGCCCGATGATGACGTCACGGCCATTGACGGCCGTGCAGGCGGGGGGGGGTCGATTGCGTCTCTGCCTAGGGCGCCAGCTGCTGCAGCCGACCTCAGGCCGCTCCTGCCTCAGTGCACATAACAAAATGTATTCTGCACATGAATGGAAAAAACCTGCTCATGGATGGAAAAGACGAGAGGGAATATTGATTTTTTGAGAAGGCGCTTATCCCTTTTGGCATGATATGGAGAGCTAATTGCCCCCATTACAATCATGACAAGCTGGGAACATAAGAGCGTCCCACACCCTGTGACATAATATGATTGTGACAGGACACGACACGTCACAACATTGCTTAGCTTGTGACAGCGATTTGGGGGAAGGGGACTTGGAAAAGGGATTTGGAACAACGGGGAACTGCCCATCCCGTTAAAATCACGACGCCCTGCGACGTAACGTGAGGACATCAGGCCGGGACCCGTCACACCACGGTCTGGCTGGCCAGTCACAACACGTCATGATATGGCGACGCCTGGGACTGTGATTTGGGGATGGAAACTTGTCCCTTTGGGCAAGGCAGGGAGACCCCTCTCAAATCACAGTCCCCCCCCCCAGGGAGCACAGGGCCCCCCCTTGGGGTAAGGGGATCATAATGGGGCAGGACCGGTCTCCCATATTGGCCACTCGCCACAGGGCCGGGTGAGTGGCTGGTTTGGGGCCAGGCCTCGTTCCCCCTGCAGGGCAGGGACAGTGGCTCAGCCACTTAACATGGTGTCTGCCCCAGACACAGCCCCCCACCCCACTCCCTTCAGCTATTTATGGGGGGCTGGTCACGAGACCCCGGGCTGCGCCAAGTTTGGACAGCCCCCTGCAGAGCCGGGCAAACCGACCCCCCTCGGCAACCCCCAGCCGTTGTGCTAATGGTATCGCCCCGCCCCGCCGAAGGGCGGCAGCCGCCTACCTGCCTCCCCAAGCGGCGTCCCGCGGCCGTTGTTGTAGCAGCCGCCAAGGCAACGGCACGAACCAATTTGGGAGAGCGGGAGGGGGCGAGGAGGTGGAGCAGCCACGTTAAAGTTTTAACCCCTGGCAGATGGAGCTCAGCAGCCGCGTCACCCGCTTCGCTGCGGCTCCCTGCGAGCTGTCTCGCTGCCTGAATTGGGGAGGCGTCCTGCCTTCCTTGGGCGGTTATGGTCTTCCCTGCCTCAGGAAATGGTACGTTCCAACAGTGTCCCGGGAGGGCAGCTCGGGTGAGGGGTGGGGGAATCTCCCTCCCCCCCCCCCCCCCCCCCC
>JANRFK010003894.1:6740021-6750101 GCA_030068395.1 Apalone spinifera | reverse complement strand
ATTCTATGAGGAATAATGCCTTTTGTTGACAGAGTTCTGTCGACAGAAGGCGTTTATTGCATCCACACTGTCCTTTGCATCTACACTGTCATGTTGACAAAGCGGCTTGCTTTGTTGACAGAACTGGATGCAGTCTAGATGCACTTTGTCGACAGAAGCTTTGTCAACAGCAATAGGAGGGAGCATAAGGCGAGCACAGAATGCCTCCTAAATATTTTGGAGTGGCAAGCAGACATGCAGCAGGTGCCGCTAGCACTGAAGACAGAGCAGATGCATGGCAGGCCCCCCAGGCAGCCAGTGTTCCAAAACTGTTTTCCGTTCACCCTCTCATCACTGCCAATGCAATTTGGGCACCCTCTGCCCCCGGCTGCACTCTACCACCCAGCTGCATTCAACCACCCACTGCACTCCACACCTGTTCACCCAAACTTTACCCTGGCCAAATCCCACAGGCTGTCAACACCCATCCGCATTCAGTTTAGCTCTGAAGAACTGCAGGGGCTGCATATGACACTTTGACACGTACAAACCTGTGAAACTCTCGGGGCATGCCTCACCTCCTGCCTCTCTCCCCTCCCTCCCAGTGTAGATGTTTCATGTGTCTCCTACATTTGCTGTGTTTAATAAATGAAATTCATGTGCTTCAAAGTAATTTTTATTCCATTACATGAGAACAAGCAAAAGTACCTCTAAGGTCAGTGTAGCACTAAGTCCAGTGCACAGACCAGTGAGTATAATCCCATAGCAACACAGCCACTGCACTGCCATGTTTAGTAAACAGTTTTACTGACTTTCAGCATCAAATTGCTGGCTCAAGGCATCCTTGATCCTTCCAGTCCCATTCTGTGCTCCTCTAATAGCCCTGGTCTCGAGTTGTTCAAACTAGGTCCTCCAGGCACTGTGCTTCCATGGTCCAGCCCTAAGTAAAGAGTCCCTTAACAAATATTATGGAGGATACAGCATGCTGCAATTACCACAAGGATGTTATCATTGGCCAGGTCCAGTGTCCCATACAAACATCACCAGCAGGCCTTCTAACAGCTAAAAGTACACTCCACAGTCATTCTGCACCCATTCAGCCTTGAGCTCCTTGCTGCTGTTAAGGCTCCCCATGTATGGCTTCATTAGCCATGGCATTAAAGGATAGGTAGGGTCTCCAGGGATCACAATGGGCATTTCCACTCTTCCCCATGGTGATTTTCTGGTCTGGGAAAAAAGTCCTCACTTGCAGCTTCCAGAACAGGCCAGTGTTCTGAAAGGTACAAGCATCATGCACCTTTTCAGGCCAGCCCGCATCAATTTCCATGAAATTCCCACAGTGACCCACAGGTGCCTGCAGAACCATGGAGAAACACCCCTTGCGGTCTGATGTCAGAATTGGAATGTGCCTGCCATCTATCACCCCACTGCAGTTCGGGGAGCCCATCCGAGCAACATCATCCACAATTTCACGGACATCGCCTAGAGTCACAGTTTTTTGGAGCAGAATGTGATTGATGGCCCTGCACTCCTATAGTTGACTTTTCCACTCCAAACTGATTAGAGTCCGAGCTTAAGCTGTCTAGGGTAGCCAGTTTCCACAGTGAAATCGCCATATGCTTCTCCACTGGCAGAGCAAGGTGGGGGTGAGCTCAGTACTTGGTCCCATGAAAGTGGCTTTCCTCCTCCAAAAGTTCTGCAGCGACTGCTCATCATCCCTGGCTTACATGACAATGTGATCCCACCGCTCAATGCTTGTTTTCCAAGCCTGAAAGCAACATTCTACTCTGGTCAGCACTTCTACGAATGCTACAAGAAATCTCATGTCATACGAACGCTGCATGGACTCGTCCTCATCACTTCGTAGCTTCAGAAATAACTCAACTGCCATGCGTGATGTATTAGTGAGACCTGTCAGCATTTTCATCAACAGCTTGGGATCCACTCTCGCAGACTGAGGAAGAAGAGTGCACAGCACAGAAGCCGTTGAAAGATGATGCCAAATGCGGATGGAAGCGTAGGCGTTGCTGGGATGTGAAGCAATGCACCATGGGGCACTGGGACAGAACCCAAGGTGCCACACGCCTCCGCACAAATCTCTGCAGCAGAAGAGGAAGAGGTGCTCTGTGGAATAACTGTGCAAAGTGCACCGCCCCGAAAGCCGCTGTAAGTGCCCCAAGTGTGGTCATGCTACTGCACTGGTGGCTGACAGTGTTGACACCTAACAGCGTTTTCATTGCTGCGCTTTGTGAGTTATGCTGTAACTGCCAGTGCTTTACATCTGCCATTGTCGAGACGGCCTTAATCATTTCAGCCCAGCTTCACGAAAACACTTAAATATGTGCTTAATTTTAAGCTTTTGCTTAAGTCCCAGTGTGGGCTTAAAGTTAAACATGGTACATGAAGTTAAACGTGCTTCTTGAATTAAGGCCTTAAGCTCCAACCCTGCAATCTGATCTGTGCGGGTGAACCCTTGTGCCTATATGGAGTCCCAATTAAGCTAAAAGAATGCCACGTAAGTCTGATGGTCTGCCTGCTTGAATCTGATTGCAAGATTGGGACCAAATTCAGTGGTGAGTCTGACCTGGTATAATGCATACTTTGTTCTGGCTTCCTCAATGTGTATATTACACTAAATTAGACTCAGACTAATTACACTAAGTTGGACTCAGACCCCATTTACCAATGTGTAACTTACACCATCTACACCCCTTTCACACCCAACCTCTGAATTTTGTCCAGTGTTTTGATATCATTTCGGCATTAGAGGTTTTGTTCTGCTTGTAGAAAGTAGGTTAGGCTGTGATTTGTCTGTTGTGCCTAGTATATATATATATGTGTGTGTGTTACTCTGGGGCTCTATTGTTCATTCTTCCCATAAGTTTGCATTTTGCAGTATTTAAACCACTTAATAGTGGTATTATGATGAAAAATTGTTGTTCTGAGGAATCCACAATTCTTTCTGCATTGTGTAAATCGTGCAGATTCATGATTAGGAAATGCACATTTGGAAGCACTAACATCCAGAGCTCTGGCCCAGAACTGACCTCTCTTAATTGTATTTTATATAGTTATCTTTATTATATTTTCAGAAATAAGCATGTGCAAATCTGACAATAAGATTTTGCACTTAATGTCAAATGAAAAGCTATTACAGCTTGTCATGAGTGCTGAGCATGCTACCTAGTATAACACGTCACTTATGTAGCAAATCCTACTTCTCCTTTCAGCATAAACTAGATTTTGAGGTGCTTTCTAACACCTTAACAATAGCTGCAAGAACATAGCAAAATTACTGTTCATAAAAAAAAGTAATTAAATGCCATGTTAGTTATTTGAATATCAAAGGAAGTAATAACAATAAGCCATTACATTTCATAAAATGCCACTCAGTGTCTGAATACTTTGTCTCTTGGAAGTATTGCTGAATCTGTGAACATCTGTCAGTCACTGTACATTGAATGGAGAGAATTTACCTCTACCCATAGAGAGGTATGTATCCTTTCCAGCTCCAGATGGTGAGAACCTACGATCCCAAATTAGGTTACTTAAGTAAAAGACAGTTAAAATCTAAACTCACCCTAAATATCCATTTTTCACTTAAAATTCACATGGTATATAATCCCACAAAAATTGTAGATTTCACTTGTGCCAGAAACAAAGATTTACAAGTGGGTAAGGAATGATGTTTCACGCCTGTATTCAGATCTGTTTGGTAACTGGAATAAAAACCATGTTAACTAAATATAAAAGGTTCATGTCTTTAATAGGTATTCAAAGTTATTCCATTATAATTTGACTTAGCTATATAAATATTGGGTCATCTTTTAAGATCAGCTCTGCATTGAAATAAAACAGGCTGTTGTGCTTAGAAACTGATGTACTGATATGGCCCATTGTTTCTCATATTTACCTAAAATAAACTGATACGGTTATTTCACTGGATGCAATATTTCCTTGTAGTTCCATATTCGTACTATAGGAAATAACTTCAGTGCTTGCAATATGCAGACAATATCCAACTGCAAGTATTTATTTAAGGTAACTTGAAAATTTTTCTACAGGCTGCTGATGGTGATGTATTGTGATGAGGTGTTTAAAATCCTTTCTGTCAGAGACCCTAAAAGTTAAGAGATAGAGTAGCTACCTCCCCAGGTGTGGCTATTTGCCTGACCATCCCCAGTCTTGAGAACAGTCTGCAAGCCAATCAGAAGGGATTGATTGCTATAAAGGCTGGGGTTACCTTGTCTCAGGAACTTAGGGGCAGGAAGTTACTCAAGGAGTAGGACTATAAACTTCCAGAGGACGAGTGAGACTGTCTGGGGAAAGGGGATCCTGCCTGCCAACGTAGATATACCTTTTTTGACAATCCACCAGCTCAAAGAAGACTAGATTTTCTAGTCTTCTGCCAACAGGGCCAGGAGGAAGATGATATAAGGACTTGAGGCTAGTAGGAGCTAAACTGAAAGTGTAGGTCTTAAAGGGCCAGTGTGTATCAGAAGAACCTAGTGACAGGCAAGAGGGACTGAGTGCCTTCACATGTACATCTTAATGATAGCATTTGTTTCCAGTAAAGCCTAGTGTATATAAATACTAAACCAGGCATGGTCCCTCTCTCAAAGATCTTGTAGTTTAGAATAGCAGTTGTCAAACTGGGATCTGGAGTCCCTAAGGATCCATGAGGGTGCTCCAAGAGGTCTGCAACTGCTCCCCACTCTCCCAGCGCTTCCCAAATACTGCAGAACAGGTGTTCAGTGGCATGATGAGGTGCTGGAAGTGAGAAGGAAGAACAGTGAATTGGGGGCATTCTTGGGGAATAGGTGGAAAGAGGTGGACCAAGGGTGGAGTCTTGGGGCAAGGGCTGGACTAGGGGTGGGGTCTGGGGCTGAGCAAGAGTGAGCCCACCCATGGTATAATGGATATAGAGTATTTTGCTGATCCCATTCTAGCCCCTGGTTGCAGGAAACTTATGAATGTTATGTATTAGATATCTTATAGTTCTTAGATGTTGCAGACAGCTCATATGTGGATTAGGGATGTAATAGTGTACCGATTAATGGTTAATGCTATAGACTGCATGCATTTCTCCTCCCCTTCCCACTCCCACTCCTTGCCAGTAAATTTTTTAGCAGGCTGGCAGGCAACCCAGCTCAGTCCAGGCTTGCACTGGGTCCTGGACCTACTCCCGCTGTGGCTCTGCATTTAAAGTGTATTAGGAGGCAGGCAGGCAGCCCAGCTCAGTTCTGGCTCGTGCTGGGTCTGGGAGCTCAGACCCTTCCCCCCTGGACAGGGGCTGCCCGGGGACTATAGAATAATCAGTTAATCGATAAGAATTCACAAGGTTAATTGACTATTCAGTTAACTGATATTTAACATCCCCAATGTAGATAGCTGCAGAATCAAGGCCATAGAGACTTGCACTTTGACACCTTTGTAGGAGGATATGTATGTACCTACAAGGAGATCTTACCATTCTCTTTGCTCGAATGTTAAACCTAGAGAAGCTTCATTAAAGTCACTCTGCTTGCTTCTTTGATCGAATGCAGCATAAACCAGATGCTGTTCACATTTGTTTTTGGAACTGAAACTAGAGTTGAGGCACAGGAAAAAGTGACATATCCATCAGAAAAACTCAGAGTTGAAAAGACAACAAAGAAAATTACGGCTCTCCAAACTCAAGCTGAAATGCTAATTAGAGACAATATACAATTTAGAAGAAAGATGCAGAAGTTGGAGAATGCACATACTTATTTTAATTTAAGGTTAGTAAATTTTCCAAAAGCTTTAGAAAGTGTCTCTATTAGAGGAGCTCTTGGATTATTTAAATGATTGAAGGAATGATTGAAACTGGGAAAATGGCTCCCCATCTGTTGGGAAGGGGTTTCATTAGGCCTGTTAAGAGGTCGCTATGACTGCATGAGATGTAGTGAAGCAGCAAGTTCTCTACTTGATTACTCAAATCTCCTCCTATTTGCCTCTTCACCCCTCTATCAGCTACTCATATCTGAATGACTCACAGACTGTACTGTATCACCAGAACAACCCTGTCAGATAGGGAAATGCTATTATTCCCATTTTATAGGGTTGGGATCTAATGCACAGAGAGGCCAAGTGTCACACAGGGCAACTATGAAAGACTAGGGAATTGATTGTGGGTCTCTTGAATCCCAGTCCATTGCGCTAATCACTAAATCACCCCATTGGTTTGGCCCACTCAGCCACTTGAGACCCTTTGTTGGCATCTAATATTGTCTCATGTCATTCAGGTTCATCCTTTCCAGTGCCACACACAGCTCTGCCCCTGCATCTCATCTACTCGCTGCTCCCCAGATACTCTGTACTATGTAAGCTGAACTCACCATGATGTTCCTATGTCTCTTCTTCCTAGAGGCGCTTTATGTCCTCTTTTATACCATTTTCTATGGCAGTAACAGCCTCCCTGACTCTGGATGCTGAGGACACTGGGGCTGCTTGGCACACAGCATCGGAGAGGGTGCTGTTATGGATTCTTGCCCTCCTATCTTCTTACTCTTTATTTATTGTCCTTGATTGTGTGGTCTTATTTAATTTCCTTCCAGCAGAGACCTCTCCATTGTGTCTGCCCTTGTCTTATATACATGATCATTATTTATACCATTCTCAGTGGTTTGCCAAGCACCTCCAGTATGAAGATGTATCTGTTGCAAGATACTTTCACAAAACAAAATGGGTTAAGATCCAGGGTACCTATCTCATGCCATTTGAATTTCTGGCTAATTAGAATTTACAATG
Organism: Apalone spinifera; assembly: GCA_030068395.1. Taxonomy (NCBI): domain Eukaryota; kingdom Metazoa; phylum Chordata; order Testudines; family Trionychidae; genus Apalone; species Apalone spinifera. The sequence continues at coordinate 6,743,351 of JANRFK010003894.1, read as the reverse complement.
CAGTTTGCTGCATGGCTAAATAATATGCTTCTTTATATGGATAGCATTTTTGTTCTGGATGTTTCCAAGGTGACAGCAGCTCATGTGGAGGTTTCTACCTTTTAGACAGGAAAATTTGGCATTAATGAAGGAGTCAAGATTCTTGCACTGTGGTGGGTGTCAGATTAGATAGAACAATATCTCCAGACCACACATATTCTGTAATATCGATCAACTTTGGAGAATTCTTAAATTTAGATGGTGGCACAATGTAGAAACTCATCACTATTATTAGAAAATATGTCTGGAATGAGGGAAAAACTGGATGATACTAGAGAGAAATGCAGAGAATTTATATGCAGTCAGATAAGGACCAGTATTTGATGGAGGATCATAGATCAGCTTACGTATTAATGCTTGTGATTGTATGAGGAAAAAAGCAGCTGTGGACTGAACTATATATAAAATTAGAAAAATGTTTGGAAGATTATACCTGCCTCAACTCCACTTATTTACACACAGTCACTTATAAAGCAGTATTATGCAGTTTAGGCATTAAGAACACAATCCACATAGATACTTAAGTGCCTAAATTTTCTGTGTCCTAAGTCCTAGTTTTAAGCTCTGCTATGATCCACAAAGCTCTTTCAGAATACTTCAGGCACCTGAACTCAGTCACCATTTAAATTTTCAGGGTAAAACTTCCATCCATACCTGATAAGTTTCTGCATCTGAGCATGCGTATTACTGCCTCCCTTGGGGTCCAGATGCCTATTTCATGCATAAGCCCCTGAGGCTATTTAATTTTGGTTTATACATCCAGGTTCTAGGGCCCTCCCACTATGCAGGGTACCTAGAGCCTTGGCTCTAATCCAGAAGTCTACATAGCTGTGCCTGTGTACACACCCTGAGCAAATCTTAAACTGAGGGGAGATAGGTGTTCAGCTGCCTAAGTCACGTGTGGGGCCTGCTCTAATAGGCATGCTCAAAGGCCACCTGCCAGATTGGGTCCATTCAAAAACTAGCTGGAGGAGGACGTGGTGGTAACTCTATAAATTTTGTCCTAGCAGTTTGAAGTACTCAGCTTGGATATGGGATAGCTCCAGCCAAATCCCGCCTCTCTGCCACAGGAGTTGAACAAAGGCCTTCCTCACGTTTCAGAAGAGTGCCCTAAACACTGAGCGATGGAATACTCATGTGGAGCTCCCCCAGTCTCCTGTGGGGGAGCTGTTCCACTGAGGATAAATGCTGCGAGAGTTGTTGGAGTGTGGCTATGGACCCAGCCTCTCAGTTGAGTGCACTAAGCACTGGACTTTGTCATTATTCCCATTCTGTCTCTGGGCTAATGACTGCTCCACTCTGGATAAGATTTTTATATAGTGGTTATTTTCCTATCAAAGAAGTGGGGGGTTCTACCACCATAAGTGATGGGTCCCTGTGACAGGATGGACTAGGTGCAGAAACACCCTTCTAGAGGCCTCACATCCTACCACACTCTGTCCCAGAGAGGAGCAGAAGAGAAATCCTCCAAGCAAGCTAGAGTGGCTACAGCGGAAGCAGCCAGTCAGGGCCAAGAGATCCTATAAAAAGGAGCAGCAGACAGAGTCAGCCAGTTGTTGCTTGGAGCTGGAAAAGCAAGGGCTGGGTTCCTGGCTTGCTACAAAAGCAACTGGGCTGTGGGGGAGTTAAGAAGATGCTCCTGTCTGGCTGCTTGGACTGAGCCTTAGGAGGGCTGCAGGAAGACAGTGTTTCTAGGAAGGAAGCCCTGGGGGTACAGCCCAGAATGGGTTTGTTCTGTTCCAACTTCAGACTGTAAGGGCATGTCTACACTACAGAGTTATTTAGAAATAACAGGGTGAGCATCCACACAGCAAAATTATTTCAAAGTAACGGGCTTCTTATTTAGAAATTATAAACCCTCATTTCACGAGAAATAATGCCTATTTCAAATTGCTATTTCAAAATAGCAGTCATGTGGACACTCCACTGCTTCTATTTTCAAATAGCTCCTCCCCAGTGCCATACAAACTAATTACTCCCCAGTGCTTCCTGGGGCCCTAAATTGAGGTAACACGTCCACATTTTAGGGGAGCCTGCCTCAGACTATTGACTGAGGAAGGGACACGTGGGAGAGGTTGCTACCATTCTGTTACCACAAACTGAAAAATTGCAGGCACCTGCACTTGCTCATGCGAGGTGGGTGTTGACATCATTACAGTTCCTCAGGAAGTGGTGCTGTTTGTGCAAAGAGTCTCTCTGGGTTTCCACACTGGTTCCTGCATTTCCTAGTCCCTTCTGTTTCTCTGGTAGCACAGTGCCAAATATGAGGGGGCTAAAGGAAAACTGCAACACAGAGGGGTTCTACGGGAAAGTGAAGACCTCTCCAGTTGTATTGGCATTTAGGCAATTCCCCCTGGTGTGGGAGTAGTAATGGAGCAGTACGTCCCCCCCTGTTCATCCTTGACAACCTTGCCTTAGTCCCTGGATAAAAGTTTCTAATTAATTTAGACGGAAGGAAAGTGCAAGATTGCAGTCTACTGTCCACACACCAGATTCGTCAGGGGCAGTAGCAGTACTAGCTTCTCAAAGGCTGCCGCCTGCTAGTGTGCTCCCCCTAGTCACTCACTCCTTGGCATTGGCTTCTTTGTTGAGCCTGAGGCTGCTAGAAAGGGGGCACACGGTGGGTGGGGTTCAACAAATGGGTTATGAAACAGCCTTTGACTTCACCAGCCTGAGTGACCTGAACATGAAAGATTCCGTATGCTATTGCCATTCTTTTGTGATGGCCAGTTGCTTTCCACATGCTTCTTCCTAGGAGTCATCCTTATCAGTATCTTTGGTTACTGCAGGCCATAAAGACAAGGGCTACATCTACACTGGCAGGTTCTTGTGCAAGAACTCTTTTGCAGAAGAGGTTCTTGTACAAAAAGTCTTCCACAAGAGTGCATCTACACTGGCATATGCTTTTGTGCAAGAGATGTGCTTTTGCGCAAGAGCATCCATGGCAGAGTAGATGCTCTCTTGCACAAGAAAGCTCTGATGGCCATTTTAACCATAGGGGCTTCTTGCACAAGAAATTCATGTTGCCTGTCTACACTGGCCTCTTCTGAAAGAGCTCTTGCGCAAGAGGGCTTCTGCCTGAGAGGGAGCGTCAGAGTTCTCGCGCAAGAAGCCCTGATTTTCTGCAGTACAACGTCAGTTTACTTGCGCAAGAACGCGCAGCCAGTGTAAACAGGCAGCATGTTTTTACGCAAGAGCGGCCGTTTTCACTGTAGGGAATAATTTCTTGGACACACTACACTGGGTGCAGGTGAAAACAAGCAGAGAATGTATTGGTTCACACAGCTGGTG